>JBCEWC010000866.1:0-48034 GCA_038996855.1 Solanum aculeatissimum | reverse complement strand
TTGGTAAAATTACCCCTATCATTTACTACTTCTTAATCTCTGTGCCAAGTCAATAGGGGTCAAGTAAAGTTGGACGGAGGGAGTAATATTTTTAGTAATTTGATATTCAATATTTGATATGGTATTCAGGAATAAAATTTTAGAATTACGTTGGATTTGAGATTGGTAAGAGATATTAGTACCATTCAATATTTCTTGAATACCGAATTATTTACTTAATAAAGGTCGTATATCAACATGTCCATTAATCATTAGCACTAAGTTCAAAGAAAAATCTAAAGACTAAACATAAATAATTCAAATATATATGTCTTTTAGTTGTGCCAATTTTCTTTTTTTGATGTCTTCTTACTTATTGATCTTCTATTATATCACGTCTTCGCATAGAAAAATAAAAAAAATTGGAGCAACAGTATTAACTTTGTAATAAAAATGACTACAACTTCAATTATATTATCAAATCCCGTACTGAAGTTTGATTTATCGAATTATCAAATCAAATTTTTAGAATTTCATATTTGATATCTACCTTTAACTTTCAATTGCCAAATTACCAAACTCAAAATTTGAAAATTCCAAACCAAACATCGAACGTCCATCTGTAGGTAAAGCCGTGCAAGCTCCTTAACCTCTTAACTATTCGAAAAATTAAATCAAACTCCAAAACCATCCCCAATCTATTTTCAGATTGTCCTATACCTTACCTGACTCAAATTACGTCCAAATTTGGCCTACTTTAGAATTTTCTAAGCCATTATTTAAAAGTTTTTCTGACTCAATTCCTTCGCCACTCACATGAATAATATCTAAATGTTAATTTTCTTAAAATGTGAGTGTGTAATCTTGAAATTAGGTCATACTATTTATTATAATATACAATAATAATTTGATAATATGAAAAAAATTTTATACTTATAATATATATAAGTTAAATTCATTTTAATTAATATATCTTTTACTTTTATTGGTTAACTATAATACATCAAAATTTTCTCCTGAGTGGTCGATGGTGTTATGAATATTCATTTGATTATGTTAATTATAGTAACCACATCTTTAAGCTAATCTTTAGATTAATCAATTGGGAAATAATTTTTTCCCCATTAGGTGAAATATTTAGGGAAAAGTGCCACATATTAGAGCCTAAAATGAGAAGTGCTCTTTAACTATTTCTATTTTTTAAAAAAATTAATAATATACATTCATATTCTAAAAATTATCCATTCAATTCTGCTTATTTGTAATTATTATTTTCGAATCGGGGAGTGTAATAATATTGAATACAAAATCATTTTTATTAGAAGAAATTTTATTTTTTACATGAATTTAAATTTAATCAGAGTTACTTTCAAATATGATATTGTCTTTTTGTATTGTAATGGGACTTTCAAAGCTATCAAACTCACTATACTAGTTGAGGTTAGAGGTCTAGATTCACCAACCAAATTGATAAGTCATGAATAAAATCTTACAAATAGGTACGAAAACTTTTGTATTTATCTTCACGAGGTTACGAGTGCGAGACATAGAAAAAACAATCAGGGAGCATAATGAATATTTAATCTAAACATAATTTAATTTGGATTAATATATCGATAGCTTACTTTTTAAATTCGTTGGTAAGTTTTATTTGGATACTCAAACTATTATATGTTCCAATAATTGAACACCTAAATAAGTGATAAATTATATCTATTAGACACTTTCGTTTCAAATTTTAAAAAAAAAATTGTGTATCTAAAGTATTCACTATGTAATTGAGTTAAACCCAATATAATAGAATATGTCATCATGTGGGATATTTTATAACTTATTGATGATAATAATGCATATAATAAAAAGAGTGACATATAATAAAGGGAAAAGAGTCAAAAATATTTTTGTACTATCAGAAAGGATAAAAAATTTCCTTCATTTATATTTTGGGTTATTTATGTCCTGTTACTATAAGAAATGGGTCAAAAATATCATGCTTTAAACAATACTAACGGAAAAGGATAAAAAAATGTTCTTGATTTATACTTTGATCCAAAAATCTCCTTATTGTTATCAAATGGGTCAAAAATGCCCTTCTTTAAATAAATATATATTTTTTTCTTTTTAAGCCTATAGTATTCCTAATAAAAATATTATTTTTAAAGAATTCTTTTCTTATTTTGTTTTTTTTAAATCGCATTAACTAATAAAAATGTAAGAAAATAATTATTTTTTTAATCTCATTTTATCAATTAAAATAGAATATTGTACCCCTGTAGCAAATAATATTTGTCATAAATATAAAATTATAGTAAGCCCAACATTAACTTTTATTTAGATAACAATAAAAATAATAATTATAATAAAATAAAATAAAAATTAAATTTTTTTCTCAAATTGAAATTGAAGTAGGATAAATTGATGAGCACCGTGTTGAGAATTTGGAATATTCTTTAGATTTGAGTAAAAAAATAAAATAATTGAAAGCACATATTTCAAAATTGTACCATAAATAGAGAGCATTATAGCAAAAGTTGAATGGCCCCTCTAATTTAGTCTCTTTTTGATATTTTACAAAATTTGAGTTTGTAAAATTAAGTCTAAGACTTAGTTTGATCATAAAAATATTTATGTTTTTTCTTTTTTTTTTCATTTTCTTTGAAAATTACTCCTTCTGACTCATTTTAATTGAATTTATAAGATAACGTATACATATTAAAAAAAATATTTAAAGACAAAATTTACATCATACTTTCCACTATTGCCTTCTATAAAATCATAAATATATAGTGTAATTTATCTCCTAGAAAATATACAAGTTCAATAAATGAGAGGACAAATATGAAAAAAATTTCAAACATTCATTTTGAACTTTGAACAATTCAGATATTTTGAACACTGATAAAAGTCTCAATAATTCAATTAATTTGAGACGGAGGAAATAGTATTTAGTTATAAAAGTTTTAAATCCAACTTGAAATTATATTTAAATTTGAAAAATAGCTTATAATGTCATTTTTCATTTTCACTTTTAAACTTGTACATCAAATTTGAGAAGTATATTAAAGTATAAATATTTTTTTT
Organism: Solanum aculeatissimum; assembly: GCA_038996855.1. Taxonomy (NCBI): domain Eukaryota; kingdom Viridiplantae; phylum Streptophyta; class Magnoliopsida; order Solanales; family Solanaceae; genus Solanum; species Solanum aculeatissimum. The sequence goes on along the minus strand of JBCEWC010000866.1, from coordinate 44,974 downwards.
CTATTATTCTTAGAAAAAAATATATAACAAAACATAACTTTATAAATTCCAAATAAAATAAAAAATATATATTAAAATCAATGTCCGCCTATTTAAAAAGTACATTTCGAACTCTTTTTTTAAAATTCCTCAAATATACGCCAATTTAAATTTGTAGCTACGAAAAATAAATTGTATTCTGTAAAAAAAAATTAAAAAAACAATGAAAAATTTGCATATACTTCTTTTACTAATATTATAATAGTAAGTGGGAAAAATAATTTCTAATTTTTTATAAAAAAAAATATTTTTACACATGAAAATTTGAATTATATAAAAAGACAAGAAATTTTCTTCCATATGTACGGATAGATTTTTACCATTCATCAAATGATATACTAGATATTAGATGCTCGTGCTAGCACCAACGCAATATATATTATCGTTATAGTACTTTATAAATGTTAATGACTATAAGTACACGTGTCGTCCAATAATTGTGTGTTTTTAATCGCTTATATATAATAGAATTTGGAACGTGGTTTTACATTTTCATATATACAATTTGAATTCTTTCTTAAAAATAAAAATAAAGTTATTTCTATTTTTTCGAACAATAATGGGTTTCCAGTATTCAAAAATAATGTGGTCCTTCTGAGTCCAAAATACAAATATAATTCTTTCTTCAACAGCCAACCCCACTTCTCCACTCCTTTTCTTTTTAAAAAAAATAAAAATAAAATTATTCACTACCCATTTATAAAAATTTTCCACCTAAATTTCTTTTTTTTTTTAAAAAAATTGAAATTAAGAGATTTATTGAAAAATAGGTTCAAAATGGATAATATTACATTATATTTTTAAAAAGTATATTGGAAATTGTTTTAACCCAAAAATGAATATTAGAGTCACTAACGGAATGATGACGTAGGACTCAGCTTAGTGGGTGTTTGGATTGATTTTTTTTTTTGACTGTTAAGCACTTTTTTAAAACTAAAAAAGTATCAAAAGAAAAGTCACTTAAAAAAATCAATCCAAACACCCCTTTGTGCCGTTGCCTATTTAAGGATCGATTTGCTACTTTTAAATATAGCATCAAAGACGCATATATACAAAAGAGAAGCAAGTAGACTTCGATAGTCACAAGTAATCTCTTTCCTCGTATCCTAATTTAATAAAGATCGAAATGAGTAACTCTAGATCTAGATATTTATTAGCTCATTAATTGCGATGGACATGTGAAACTTAATTTAAATGAGAGATTAGTAGGTGTATATAAAAAAGAGTTTCGCATTGATAGCTACATAGAAAAAGAACTACTTAATCTTTTGAAAAAATCGTACCAGCTACGTCCAAAATAAATAATATCATAGTATTATGTTAGATGATTTTTGAATCGTTTTACTTTCCTCGACCACCCAAAGAAAGGAAAGGAAATGTAGTTGAGATTAAACATGTAAACATGTGCTAATAGAAGATTAATTAAGTAATTAATTAGTTATGCATTTAAGAAATATCTGTCCTTTCAATTTAATTTTCTTAATTCAGATAGAAATATGAAGGGTGGGGCTATTTTGTTGGGAAATTGCATGCTTGACAAGTCAAAAAAGTCTTTAAAATTAGTACTCTATTCTACTAATTAGAGTTAGGTTTATCATAGCCTTTCAATCATAATTAATGTTATTTTCTTTTATTATTAGGATTAGAGTTAAACCAAACTTATGTAAATCATTATGTTATTTTTGCTAAAATTGGATTAGATTAAAATTTCTCCAATGCACCACTAAATTATCCAACATGCTCGTCTAGGTGTATGCGTTTTGTAATCGAAAATTACTGGCTCGACTAATTTGATAAGTCAACTAAAAAAGTAAAATATTTTTTATTAAAAAAATTACTTCACATTTGTTAGGATTCAAATATCAAGACATTTAGATAAATAAGTCTCATTCATCCCAATTTCAAAACGTTATAAATAGTTTTCTTATTTTTTTCAATTATTAATATAAGATTTTGACATTTTGTATCTAGGGGTAAGCAAAAACTGAATCAATCGATAAATTAAATTAAAAAAATGTTATTGGATTTATTATTATCGGGTTATTGAGTTAACAGGTTTTTAATGGTTTTATAAAAAAAAATATCGGGTTATTGGTTGGGTTTCGATTTTTAATATTGGGTAAACTAATAACCCATTAATACTATAATAATTTACTAGTTTATCCCTTCATAAATATTAAATATTAATAATTTGGCATCACTTGATACTAAATCGATACTCGTAAGTCATTAATTTGCTTGATTTCCAATGTATAACCCTTCTGTTGGAAAATAAATTAGAATATGAGGTCAAATATTGCATGTTATTAAGTTTTGGTGCTCAATTGATTTATTTATCTTACTGTATTTCATCATATTACATCAAATAGTTAAAAAATTCATATATTTATTTTATGAGTATTTTCTTGTTGGATAAACCGAAAATCAAAAATTGAACCGTTAAAAATCTCATTTAGTTGAAAATTTGTACTTTAATTTGTACTACATTGGCAGTATCAAGAAGATAAGGTAAGATTAAGAGAAGCAAACTGTTGAGTGTTCCTTTAACTAATCCTTCAATTTGATTGATTTGTAATTTGTTTAGTTGGTTCATTAATTAATTGTCCAACTTTATATATTTAAAATCAATTCTTGAAATATTTTATCAATTTAAGTGCATTTCCCTTGCCAAAAATCAAGCACAAGTAAAGGAGCAAGTGGGAAATTATATTGAAAACTTGTAATTAATCTTGTTGTTTAAGTTAATCAACAAATAAACTTGACTATGATCCACTAACAGCAAAATAATATATACCAACTTGATTAGGTTACTTAAAATCTTATATTTTTCTCAAGATTAATTATTCTATATTTAAATACCATTTGATAGGACAATACTCCTATGTATAATATTCTCCTTCGATATTTTTTACATAACATTATAGGTTGCTCGGTGTAGTAGGTTTGATCTTTTTTTAGTCACGACTAAAATGGAATTAAGTGTCTATTTATTTTCCAAAATTTTGTTCAGAAAAACCATTTGGACATAGAATTAATACAATTTTCACTCCAAATCACTCACAGAAATAAAAAATAATTTTAATTTGTATTCAGATTCAAACACAACTCTAACTTTTAAATAATATTTTAAATTATTTTTACTCTTAAATTTCACAATTTTTATGTCCAAACACCTCTTTAAGTATACACTTCTAGATTCTATGCATTGTATTGTTAATTATATAATTGGGTAATAATACAACAAATTAAACTATATAATTCTCTAATGGTTTGAATTATTTAGTATAGGTTGTGCACCTAATTTTCTTGGAAAGGTAGGGGGATAGAGATAATAAAAGTAAGTTCAAATTTGACAAGAAGTTAAAAATAATTATTAGAAGAATTAATTAGTGAAAGACTTTTTTTTTTTAAATGTTTGTTGGGTTGTTGAGAAAACAAGTAAAAGAGGGTATGATTTTGTAGTCAATGGAAATTTCAACCACTTTTTCAAGGTAGCTAAACATATAAATTTTTACCTCTTTTTGTTACCAATGGTCATTTCTTAAATGGAATTACCACACTTTTAGTCTCTGCAACTTATAATTTCAATTGAAAAATAATTGCTATATAAATGAGTTTGTTGTAATTTTAGTTTGAACTTTGAACATATTCTTGGTGGCATTTCTTGATTTTTTACCTTGGCAAGTTGAGTCCTTTCAATGGGTAAACTTACCAAATAAGGCACCATTCGCCAACAACCGAGCTGGTCCAACTGTTAAGGTGTTGTTTGCTTCGTATTTAGACCTATACGAATTTGTTCCTTAGATTTTAACCCAAAAGACGTTTTAATAGTTGATTATGAATTCATCATTTCATGATTTCAAACTTCCTTCTGCTTGTATTATATTATCATTGACTTTCCACTTTAGTTGATTTTCTTTTTTCATATCTAGTATCTTTTACTTTTAGGGCTTGATATTTTTGAGACGAGGATCTTCCGGAAACAACCTCTCTATCCCTATAAGGTAGTGATAAGGTTTGCATACATTTTATCCTCTACAGACCCCACTTATGAGATTTCATTGGGTATGTTGTTATTGTTGTTATGATCTCAAACTTCCTTCTACATTCCAATATGATATTCGCCTAGGATATAATGTGCATCCCTACTTTGAAGACTTGCCTTTCGTCATGAATATCACATAATCCACCGCTAATCCCATTTGTAACAGTCTTGGTCCAACTACAAAATGTATTGTCCACTTCAGGCCTAAGCCCGCACAAAGTTATACTATCGATTTTAACTGGAAAAATGTCTCGATAATTAATTTTGAACTTATTTTTTAATTTTTTTAACAAGAAATCTATCTAATTGTTTTTGTCTAAAAGGAGAAAAATATCATTCATATACTTATGCAAATATAATCCTAAGATCAAGTACATGGACTAATAAAACATAGATTGAGAATGAAATCATAACATAATTAGGTAGGAAGAGTATATATAGTTAATAGAGAAAACTACTTGTCACTAATATCCATCTCAAAATGGTTATAGTTATCCATACATTTAATAATCTTAATTGTGTGTTTAAGCTATACAATTAAGTATAAATTGACATAATGCTTAATTTACCAACCAAAACTAAGGGTTAAATGCTTATGCATGTTTTTTAATTTTATTTTTTCAAGTTTACCCACTTTGGAAACGATTCAAATGTACTCTATTGAAGTTGTAAATTCGCGTCCCACTTTAAATATTTTTTACTGAAGCGCAGGTAAAAATTATCTAAAATTTTAATCATATGTGTCTGAATTTCTTTTTTATTTTTTGAATTTTAACAATTCAACACCCTAAATCTTCTCTAAATAAACTCAAATTTGAAACATAAATTGCATGCCTCATAATGAACAAAATTCAATCAACAATCTATAAAAACAACAAAAAATCTAACAAACTCATTTAACACATTTAAATTTTTTTTCGTGTATATCCGCGGATGCTAAAATTGATTAAAATTTTAATCATGTGTATTTGATTTTTTTTTTTTTAGAATTTCAACAATTCAACTCATAATTCAACATCCACCTACTTCAAATAAGCTTAATTTTGAAATATAAATTTTATATATAATAAAAACAAACCTCAATTATTAATTTGTTAAAATAATAACAAAATTAACAAGCCTACTTACCATTCTTTTGATTTATTTATTTAATTATATATGTACTTTAGGTTGAAAAAATTAACTTAAATTTCAAAAAACTTTTGTGTGAAATAATCTAATACTAGGTAATCATATAAAACAAAATATAAAGTAGCTAATAATCAAATGGGACAACCAAAATGATCAAAATTGAATAGTAGTTAACCTATATTAACTTTTTGAATGTATCACAATGTATAATTAGTATATAACTCATATATAGGTGATATAAATTTTTACGATTTTTAGCAAGTTATTTTGTATAATTTCTTGATTTTTGACTATTTTTTATGTAAATAAAAACATGATTACATTTATTATAAACTAATTATTTTTTTTGTTTACATTTAAAATTAGCCCAATTTTATTTTTTTTACAAAGATTGAACACTAATATAAAGTGTAGTATAATCTTTTTCTATTTCTGGTAAAAATATCATGTGTTATCATTTATCAAGTTATAGACAAATGTCTTGAAAATTTCAAGTGACTCGAAAAAATATTCGAACTGCACACACAATATACCAACTTTAAGCATTAAAAGGGACTCTCTCTAAAAATACATACCAAAACGGACAGTTCGTCCATTTACAGGTAAACTATGACTAACATCTTTAACGTTGTCATCTCCTTAATTAATTCCAAATCTATTTCGAAACAATACTACATAAGCCCGTGGAAATTGAGGTTCCACAAGCGGTACTTCCTGATACTGTATTTGAAGCAGTTGTTCGAATTCCTTATTCTTACTAGAATATATATTCGGGCGCTACGTACCCTCATTATTTGCAATATATATATTATGTAGAAGGACATTGTTGAACGGGCTAACGGGCTAAGGGCTTTCTTGCCTCTCGGAAGGTGCCTCGAATCGATGTTTATTGTTTCGAGTGTTGAAACTCGCTTCTAGATTGACTTAAGTGTGATATTTAGGGGATCCTTTTTCTGAATCCATACGTGTTTCTGCTGGTCTTAGTGTAACTGGTTTGTCTGAAAATATACGTACCCATATTTTTTCACCACGACGTGCATTTCGTGTCATTGCCCGTCAGCCTGCTTCTATTTGTCGTTACATCTCAAGCAAGTTCAAGTGACTGAAAGAGCATATTTACCGAAAGAAATACGATTACCTCGATAAGATATTTCCTTCATTCTTCCTCTATGTTATTTTATATGGGTGAATTACAATTCTTTTTTATTAACTCTTTCAGCGCAGCTATATCTCTTTCAACAATAATTATGGGTTATTCACTTCACATTTTTTCCTTTCGCTGTTCTAATTTTTTTTAAACTTTAAATTTGCTTTTTGAAATTTGTGTAGAATTATTTCGGATGTATTTGAAGCTAACTGAAGGGATGATGGTTTTAAAGATGTTAGTCATAGTCCGCCTATTTTGTACGTGTTTTTAGAGAGAATGTTTAGGGTTCAAAAAGTATCCATTTGCTCTTCACACCTCTTTCATATGATAATTCAGAACTATTGCAACAATAAAATTCAGGATGGACAAGACATGATTTTGGTTTCTCTACTACTAGAATGTTGGGAAGCTAAACAGCATACTTGATAATGTGACAACTATAAAAACATCAAATTTCTGACATGGTTGGTTAGCAAGAAGAGAAAATTTAGAATTTTTAGGCACAGATTGTATGAACTGTGCTACAGCCAAACACCTACAAAGCATAAGTGAGAACTTCGTTGGCTTATTTTGGATGTAGTTTGGTTAAAGAAACATTTGAACGTATAATAGTCGTTACAGTGTCCAAAGGTGCTTCAAAAAAATGACTCAGTGTATGTCGCCTTAACTATTCCATCAAGTACTTACTACTAACTCTCACCATTACGACTACAAGGTAGCTCTAATGATGAAGTTTTTGGCAGATGGGAAGAAGTCACCTAGCATATTTTGCTGTCGTTAGGATTTGAACACTGATATCCGATGGTTTAATCCCACTTCATTCACTGAGAACAGGTGCAAGAAAGATAGTAGCAGAATCAGAGTAGAGGAGTCTGTATAAAATTTTTAAGGGGCAAGAAAATGATAGATTGATAGCAAATGGCTATGTTCCATACAAACTCAGAAGATGCCATAAATGGCATTGAGGTAGCAAAAAGAAATCACAAAATGCAAGCAATGACTGGACTACTACATTGTCTGAGCATTATTTGGTATAGGTGCAGCAATGAGGGGATGTGAAAAAGAAAAAGAAGAACTGCTTTAGCACATAGTATAAAGATATCAATAGGTAAACATTCCACGCGAACAAAACATGGTGGAACTAATAGATGGCCATTGTGCATACCGAATGATGATCACTTGGCTTCATCTACTTCATTCTTTGCCATCAGCAGCACGAAGGGAGCCCAATTCAACTGGAGCTTGTGTTCCCACAACTTTGGATGACCCATAAATGGACACATCAGCACCCTTTACCTTCTCTTTCTCAATTTGTTCCTTGATCCAAAAATATGTAATTCTCAACCCATCCTAAATCATTTGGAACAGAGACATTAGAAATGCATCACTTAATACAATAATAAACACCAAAGGATGATCCAAGTTGATACCTTCAACTTCATAGTTGGAGCCCAGCCAAGCTTTTCCTTGATGAGAGTGTTGTCAGAGTTTCGACCACGCACACCCTCCGGTCCCGGGATGTGATGGATAGGAAGGTTCTGTCCATCAAAGCTGAGGACTATCTCTGCCATCTCATTCATGCTTACCATTTCATCACTTCCGATGTTCACAGGCTCTCTGAAGTCTGATTTTGTTAACCTAAATAGGAATAAAGCAATGAAAATCCATCTCCGAGACAAAATTTAACCAGTTACAGTTGCTAATTTATCACCAATTAGGACTAATGATATTCTGAAGGTCCTTAAATTTTTTTCTGGTGAGGCATGGGGGCAAAGGGGATGTCTGTTGGGACGATATTTTACTTTAATACCCAAGATTGTTATCAAAAGTTTGCCAAAATCTCTCTTTTGCACCTTTGTCATGACCTCTGAGGTGTCAATAGGGCCAAACCTCACCAAGCTCACATACAAAATGAGGCTATCCGATTCTTTCCTGTCCTGTCTAGATAAATTCAAATTTGGCTTACGGGACTAGGGACAATTAAGTATGTGGTCATTCATATTGCATATGCATACCTTCCATCAGAGGTGCATTGCTTGAAAAAAAACCTTTTATTTGTTTCAATTTTCTTTCTCGGCCTGGGTTTTTCTAGGTAAGAAGGTGTCTCCAAGCATAGAATCATGGGATGCTCAAATCCATATAGATAACATATTTAAGTGACAGAATATTCTCAATTAAAATTGTGGTTGGAAAATCTTATTAAGTTTAGAGTTCCGCGTACCTCAAAACACCTTCAACACACTCGTCGATGAATGTAAAAGATCGAGTTTGCTTTCCATCTCCCCACATCTCAAATTTGTCAGTGGAAGTGAGGGCTTTTCTACAAAAAGCTGCTGGTGCTTTCTCCCGTCCGCCTATAGTTTGGAAAAAAGGTTGATCAGTTCAAGGAAAAAAACAATGAAAATGTAACGATGTGCAATTTGCTTGAGCGGGATTACCTTTCCATGTTCCAAATGGGCCATAAATGTTATGGAAACGTCCAATGCGACATTCAATTCCGAAGTCCTTGTTGTAGTGCTTACACAACTCCTCAGTTGCAAGCTTTTCTAAGCCATAAGCATCTTGAGGCTAAAACAAGAATAAAAACTGTCATCATTGCAGCAGATTATCTAATTCCAAATACATCTAAGGCTTATTGACTTAAGGTACAAACCTCCGCAGGCCAAGCATCAGACTCCTTTAAGCTCACATTAGTTTCCAACTGCTTAAATTCAGGGTAGATGCAAGCACTTGATGCATAAAAGAACCTGTAACCAACATTTTGAAAGGTCAATCTCAGGACACTATACTATCTCTTAGCTACTCTAACTCGACAAAGGGGATGCATACGGTGAATTAGAATTAGCTACAAGGAAGAAGTGAGCCCAATGATGGCATTCATGACGGAATAAATACATTTGAAACATCATATTAAGACATCAAAAGCTAGAGGAATCAACAGAAAGAAAAGTGTGCTTCTCAGCCAGATTTTGAGTCCACGGGCTGAAATCCCATCTCCCCGGTGTTTTATTTTGAAGAAAGTGATAGAACCCAGAAGGAAAGGGGTACGACAAATAGAAACAACTTCGCCATCTTTCTGCACATGGGGTCTTACATAACAAATTGATATTAGTAGACTCAACTATCTACTAGAAAATTGCAATAGTAATCTACACTGAGAATTATGAACAACTTTTTATATTTGTACATGTATAAATATTAAAGTTTTCTTCTGCAAATGGGTCACTGGGGGCAGCGCGTTGCAGAGGAGGTTTTTAAAGCACTGAATTTAGACGGCAACATATCTCCCATCTCCCACCTTTCTAAGGTAAGTCCTTCATCATTTTAGAATGAACGAATGCCAAACGATGGTTAGCCATATATAATTTTGCAAGTGACATATCCATAAGTTCATATAACCCTTTCATCTTAAAAATTACTATAAGATTGCCAAATACCCAGTAAAATTTTGCATTAGAACACTACTATGGTGCTAAACACTAAACAAAACTCCCGAATAGAGCAGGAGAGATTGGCTAACCTCTTAATACTATTTATTCTTGAAGCCTCCATCATGTTAAAGCTGATCATAGTGTTGTTATACATGATCACCGAGTGGTTGGACTGAATGAAGCCCATACCTCCCATATCGGCAGCGAGATTGAACACATGATCAACTCCTTTTGTGACTTTCAAACAGTTATCCATAACCCTGAGATCAGCAAGATGGAACTCATGACAAAACATGTCTTCAGACATGTGCTCATTCTTCTTCCAATCAGAAGCAATAATGTAATGTCCCTCAGTCTTTAGACGCCTTGCAATGTGTGAGGCAATGAATCCACCAGCTCCTGTAATAGAGATCCGAAGCTTCTCTGAAGGCCAGTAGGGTTCCCTCTCAAGGTTTTCATATGTGTATTCTCCATAAGTGGTTTCAACAGAAGTTCCCATTCTGTGCAAAAGTAACATCATTAGTAGGAAAATGGTGGTTATACTAGGCCAAATAGAGACAAAGCTCAAGTCCAGATGCATCAGTTAGGAATGTAAAAGAATAAAACTCACTGGATAATCAAAATACTTCTAAAAAGTAGGGACAACATTAAAATGAATCTCCATGTGGTTAATACAGAAACAACACGTCTAAGACATATATCCAGATGGATAAAGGACAAACTCCACATAAAGGAATATCAACAATGAACTTTTATCTAACTACACAGCGAACAACATTAAAAAAAAGGTCAAAAAGAGTACGGGTCAAATTTGTCTCAGAGTCTGTTTGGATTGGCTTTTGTCTTATGACTTAGAAGCCAAAAGCCATAAGTTAGGATTCCTAACTTATGGCTTTTGGCTTATTTTTACCATTTTTCCTTAAAAATAAGTGTTTATAAGCACTTTTTAACTTTACCCAAACACTTCAAAATTGCTTAAAAGCACCCAAAATAAACCAATCCAAATGGGCACTCAGTCCTCTCGGAAATTGTTCAATTTTCCCATCTGTTATACTTTGATCTAATGTTGCACCGTTGTTAGGAAAAGAAGTCTCATTATTTCCCTTGACCCCTAACAGAACTCCTCACTCATAGACAGAACTTGAGGAGTAAATTGGACCTCTTTTCCACGAATAATTTGAACGTGTGGAGTCTACCCCTAATCACATTGAAGCTCCATTAATGCGAAATGATAAATATGAGTGGATGAGCTAACAGCAAATCCATGAATACACCATTGGCAAAATTGAGGTATAGGAACAGTACATGACCAAATTTGAACTTCCCACAAATAGGGAGAGAAACAGGTATACTAACAGAACCCCTCCATCTCAACCAGTTAACAATATACAAGAACTACACAACAAAACTAACAGATTCTCTTTTTCAACAAGGAACACAGGAAAGATTCATCATTTAACAAAGGCTTATTTATATTACAACATTAAGATATAATTGTATAAAGAACAGAAAAACTATAAACCATACATTAGTTCAACTCCTCCACAAATTAAGCATTAAACGAGACACGAAGTCCACTTAAAACACCCAACTTATACAGAAAAATGTATTGAAATATCAAATAGACCAAAAAAGATTGAATTTTTTCCTCCCAAGGAAAAAAAAAGAGAGGAAAAAGTCTACTAAAACCTCAAAATCCAAAAGGAGATAAGCAACCCCAGAAAAGTTATAAGAACCAAATCACATTACAGACCACTTAAAACCCCATAAATTGAAATTAAAGATTCAAACAGAAAACAAATCCAAACTAAAAACTTCAAAAGAGGAAACAAAAAAAACAAAGAGAGAGAGCAAAATACCTTGAAAAATTTGGACTTTTGAGGTCTTGAAAGAAACGGAGAAACTCAACAATGATAAGGGGCTATCTTTTTTTTATGTTTCTTTTTGGGGGGTTATAGATCTCTCTCTTTATATTATTTATATAGAGAGAGCTCTTCAATAATTTCCAAAGTTGCAGGGTTTCTTGGTTCAAGATTACAATAGTAGGCAATATATTTATGTGGACCAGAATTTATGGAAACAGAAAAGGGTTGTGTCTGATATGGAATTTATAAAAAAAACATAGAAATAGAGTCGGTTTGAACAATCATCTTCAATATCCATTTTCATTGGTCTCTACTCTGTAATGATTCTTGACCTTGAAAACTTTGTATCACATGTCCATTGAATAGATAATTTTTTATATAAATTATTTGATATTTAAAATTTGATGACAGGAGGATTCATATTGCGTAGAATTCATTAAAAAAAAATTGTGAATCATGCAAAAAAAAAAATGATAATTCTATAGCTCAATTTGAAATAAAATATGTTTTTAACTTTAGGGTACACTTGACTCGCTAAGAGTGTTTGTCTTTAGTTTGTTGGTAATCCTCTTAGTAATTAATGTGAAATTAAATTACACATGGTTTACGATTTTAAAAATGTTGTCTTTCTTTCTTCATTTGTACCTGTTAGGTTCAATGTAAATGGTTCGCTGGACAATAAATTAAATTTGAGTTATCGTTATTTGTCTGTCGTGAGTCATTTTATCTTAAGAGGATATATTCCATAACTGCAGGTACTTGAGGAGAATAATTTCCTTAAGGAAACTCTGTGCATTCAGGGAACTTGACTCCCCTCTCCTTTCATCTAGGAGAATGTTCTCGAAATTAATTTATCTTCATATTGAATATTACATTAATTATATGAAATTTGTATGAAGTTATTTTATTGAAATTTATACTACACAATTATTATTATTACTTGAAAATAACAGTATCGTCTATTTTTAGCTGGCTATTATATAAAGTGTGATATTTGAATTTAATAAGTAGACTCCTTATTGTGTACTAAAAGAGCTCTATATAGCATTTTAGCCTGTGTTTTAAGGAAAATATACTATAATTTAATATAATAGATTGGAAATTGATATGAGAAACTATATTAAAGCAATCTCAATAAATGAACACGTTCAATTTATCATTCCGTTATAAGTGGTGAAGCGAAAAATCTACAAGGAAATTAAATGTTATATTAGTGATTTGAATACATATTACTTTAATGTAGATTATTTAAAAATTATGAGTAACAATATTTTTTCCATTTGAGCAGTATAACTATCTGTTGGATCCATCCCATTCTTGTTAATTAGCATGCCTCAATTTGCCTGATTGAAATTTAAACTTAGATAAGCAAGATTAAGAATCGTCTCCTATAAAAGGGAAGATCATTCTTCATTCTCAAATTATATTAAAATAAAGGAGAGAAAAAAAAAGAGTGTGGTATGACAAAGAAAAATAGTCAGAGAGAATGTGAGCGATATTGTAATGAGGTGAACATCTCATAAGCGTGATATTTTTTTTGAGTGTGTAATGGTCTTTAAAGTTTGTTATTCACACCTACAAGTATAAAATTATTTACTATAATTGATATTAGTTGCTTCTCTTGACTCCTAATTTTTTCCTTATTCAGATTTTTCATGTAAAATTTTAATGTCATTATTACTCTTGTTGATTAATTGTATCGTTGTGTTTCACTTTTATATATTTTTTGTGACGGGTTCATTTTCAACACTATCTAATATCAAATCACCTCTATTGCATTCGAGTATACTTCCTATTATTTAGTTCTAACTTGAAATATTTAATTAAAATAAAAATATTTAATGATCACAACTTTCATCATACTTTAGTAATTTTTTTATTCAGAAATAAAAGAGACTACGTAAAAATATTTATCTAATTCAAATTGAGTTTAGTGTTGATTCTTATATGTATTAAAAAATAAAAAAATAAAATTCATGAAATTTTCTTGCAATATCAGAGTTGTTGCGTTTAATTAGTCACTTACATAAAACCAAAATTTATTAATTTTTTTTTCCATTGTTGGAGATACGTTTAACTAAGCACTTAGCATAAAAAACAAAAATTAATCTGTCATGTACCATATACTAATTAGAAATAATATCATATGATTGGGGAGTTGGTGACCAAATAAAATATTGAGTGATCAAAATTGCAACTATATTTAAAATATGAATTACATATGAGAGTGAGAAATAATTAATTTTGAGATTAATTTTAGAATAAATTTATTATATTTAATTAGAATAATTTATTTTGAGATAGTAATATTATTTTTATTCAACATTAAAAATGAATAACAATTTTATTTTTCATGAGATATACTATGATCCTCTCCAACACTTTTTAAAAATATATTTCTTGGGGCTTTTTGTCTCCAATTATTGGAGGAATCAAATCTTGTTCCTATTATTCCATACGACCAAATAAAACAAAAAAACCAAGAATTAGAATCTTAGGTGTAAGTGGCTATACCTACCACGCCTTGGGACATAAGTTTAGTATTATAAATTTTCAAAGTGAGAAAAAATCACTAGACAAAGGTTATATATGTGTATATAAATAAATCAATATTTTCTATTTATTACTGCTTTGAGGGAAAAAAGTGTAACTTGCCTTGATAACCTCTTACACATTATAAAAATAAATAAATTCATAAGAGAATGAATGTAACTTAGCTCGAACAAAATAAGAGAGCTAAAAAGAGAGCAAAGTCTCATGACTCGACAATCTTCCATAAAAAAGGGGAAAGATTCTAGAGTCAAAAGAAGATTTAGGGAAGACTCTAGAATGTTGAAGGAAGATCTTGTAGACAGCTAAAAAAATCTAGAAGAATGTAGTTCATGTCTTGGGAAGTCTTAGAACACTCTAGAAATATAGAGCATTCTAGAGATAGAGACTTATTTGTAAATATAGAGGGACTTAGAAAGTAATTATTTTTATACTTTGGCCCTTTGGGAGTAGTATATAAATAAGAGAGTCATTAATTTGTGTTCATTGATCCAGAAATTATAAGCAATCTTCCATAAACAATATACAAATTTTCTTTCTAAAGCTTTCTTGTCTTCTCATATTTGGTGTTCCTTTAGCGATCAAAGTAAATAGGTTTACTTGTGCTTGCAAAATCGTGAAAGATTTGTGAGTAAGTTGACAAGTGTCGCACATAAGTCTGAGTGAAAGTCTAAGTTCATGACAATGTGGTATCAGAGCAGGTTACTACTAAGGAAAGCATGGCAAGTGAGGAAGACTTTAACGCTACCAACGTTAGGTCGAATGTTGGAAAGAAAGCACGCTAGGGCAAGAATAACTCTAAGAAGAATGAGAAGTTGCCGATTGAACTTACGTCAAGCAATGTCCTAACATCCCACTCGCTCTTGGCCATCAAGGTAAGTGACGATGAACGATGTGAGGACCCCATAGACGTCTCGCCTAGCATGGAGTAGATCACAAGGGTGGATGTTGTCAGGCAAGCACTAGAGGTCTTGAGAAAACGCTTGCACCAGTTCGACAGCAAGTTCAAGACCTTGGAGTAGTTCACCCTTGAGAAGAATGACAACATCCAAAAAGAATTAGATGGGCATAAGGCTATGAAGTATGAGGTGAAAGAAGCTATCATTTTCTTGAAGTGTCGGCTTATGGATGTACTGAGCAAGATGAAGGTCATGAGTACCAGGGTGATGACACTTGAGGAAAGCATGGAAGAAGAGAGATATGTTGTGTCTACTGGAGACAGAGAAGCCAGGATCGAGGCTCCCAAGCTACCTATGTTCAAGGGCGCTCGTGATGCGCAGGAGTATTACACTTGGTGAATTACTTCAAGTATAACAAAGTGAAGAGTGATGAGACCAAGATCATCATTGTCGTGTTGTACCTGATAGAGATGGTCATATTATGGTGGAAAAGGAAAGAGTTGGAGATAAGGAAGGGGCTATGCACTATCAATATGTGGGAGCAGTTTCAAAATGAGTTCAAGAAGGCCATCTTCCCCAACAATGTTATCTATGAGGCAAAACGCAAGTTTAGGGAGCTAAAGCAGACAGGTAGCATAAGAGCGTACGTGAAGAAATTTACTATCCTCACACTTTAGATTCCTAACCTCACAGATGAAGATATGATGTTCCACTTTATGGATGGGCAACAAAATTGGATTGGGACGGAGTTAGAACACTGACAAGTTAGGACCATTGATGAGGCCATCACACCGGCAGAAGCTTTGACGAACTCTCGACACAATAGGCGTGATAAAGATAGAGAAGAAGAAACGAGAGGTAGTCATGACCAAGATAGGGGAGATGGTGGCAAAGACAAGGGTTGACAACCACATCCCAAGTATCATGACATATATAAACTTGATAACAAGAAAATTGAACATCAAAGCGATGGAGAGAGAAAGGCACAACTCGAAAAAGGGTATAAATATTACATATGCGGTGAGCCACATAGCTATAAAAAATGAACTGAACTAAATAACCTTGGTGCCATACTACGAGAATGGAAGGAGAAGGATGCACAAGAACCAGGGGAAGGATCTGACACAATGTAATTAGGCATGATTGGACTATGCAGAGTTGTCACTAAGCAACCGAAAAAATCCAAAATAATATAGTGCTCAGTACGTGGATATCATGATCAATGGATGACCTGCTCGTGCTATGGTGGACAGAGGTGCAGAGACTAATATCATGACCAAGTCTGCAGTGACAAGGTTGGGGTTAAGTTATACCCCAAGTAATGCCCGTTTTAGGATAATTAATACGCCAATGACTCATGTATGCGGAGTTGCTCAGGAAGTAGACATTAAGTTGGGCACGTGGCAGGGTAAAATCAACTTCACTGTTGCTCCACTAGATCTCTTTGATATAATTCTCGGGCAGGAGTTCTTCCAAAGATGCCACACAATGATCGATCCTTAACTACAACAACTCATGATCATGGAGCAAGGAGGGCCCTACATGGTACCCCTAGTCAAGGTGCCTAAGTCGGAGGCACATGTTTAATTATCGACTTTGCAGCTTGTGACAGAGACTAAGAATGAAAAGTCATTGTCGTGTTTCGCGCCCGCTAGAAAGAGAAGTCATCAAAGAAAGACAAAATGAAATAGGGATAACCAACTGCAATAATGTTCCTTGTGCACTGGAAGGGACAATCTTCAGAGAAGACCACAAGGGAACAACAAGAAGACCTGTGGAAATTCGAAGATAGAGCCTGAGAGTTCCTACAGTAGCATTGCGTCGAGGACGTCGCCACATCTGGTGGGCAAAATATCACGACCCGCCAGTTTTCCATAAAAAAGGGGAAAGATTTTAGAGTCAAAAGTAGGCTTAGGGAGGACTCTAGAATGTTGAAGGAAGATCTTGTAGACATTCAGAAAAATCTAGAAGAATGTAATCATGTCTTGGGAAGTCTTAGAACACTCTAGAAATGTAGAGCATTCTAGAGATAGAGACTTATTTATAAATATAGAGGGACTTATGAAGTAATTATTATTTACTCTTGGTCTCTAGGGAGTAGTATAAATAGAAGGGTCATTCATTTATAGTCATCGATCCAGAAATTATAAGCAATATTTCATAAGCAATATACAAGTCTTCTTTCTAAAACTCTCTTGTCTTCTCATATCTAGCGTTCCTTTAGCGATCAAGGCAAATAGGCTTACTTGTGCTTGCAAGATCGTGAAAGATTCATGAGTAAGTTGACAAGTGCCACATGAAAGTCTAAGTTAAAGTCTAAGTATGTGACAAAAGGCTCTATGCCTTATGCATTCTCTGTCCAACAATAGTTGTCCACTATTAACTTAGTACAAGGATTAAGAAATAGTTGATAGGGGTAGTTTTATCAAATCACAGTCTTATTTTAGTTAGGATTTCTTGGGGGCTATTTTACTCTAAACACTAATTCATGTCTATATAAATGATATTATATTGCCTAAAAGAGAGAACTCTTGAAAATTTCACAAATTCATATAATGTTTACAAAAAAGAGATAAAACATGTCTGAACTCTTGTTGATAATCAAATAGTCAAAATAATCCACAAAATCCTTTCATAGAGATCAAGGTTAAATCATCCTAGCTAGTTTGAGAGATATGCCACCATCAACACTCAAATCATGGTGGAAATCAAGTTCTAATCATAGAGATATCTAAGGAGAGTAGAATTAAAGGAGGAACAAAATTCATACCCATATTGTTTTATCAATCATATTCTTGTTTCTTCATATTTTATTTATGCGTGATTTATTTTTCATATATTTAAAATTTATTGCAAACAAGGGTAAATTAGGAACTAGGTATAGAATTATCTTTTAATTGGACAAATATTATTAAATATTTATTATTAATATAGCGAACAAATAAAAATGGACAAAAGGAGTAAGATTCTTAAGACGTAATTGGACAAATATTATTAAATATCTATTTTTAATATAGTGAACAAATAAAAATGGACGATTCTTTAAGAATTAATATTGTAAAACTAAAAGATTCTATTTGTGGGAATCTTGAAGTTTTGACTTGACGAGGATCCGAAATAGGTCCATATCCGTTCATTTGAAACATTTAGATCAATGGGCTCTACATCGGGTCAATTTAAATTCTCAGCCCATTATTTTTGTATGATCCGAAACCCGACATTTCGGACCAGTGGAGCAATACACGAGAAAAGAAATGCAGAAGAGAGAGCAAGCGAAACTAAGCGGATCAACGGGTGGCTCCGTCGGACCGCCGGCGAAAAGAGGCCGGCCATTTGGAAGCGGAAGTAGCAACGCCGCTGCCGCCGCCGCCGCTGCTGCTGCAGCTGATTCAGCAGCTCCGTCAACACTCCTTGGCCCTTCCCTGCAGGTTCACTCTGCCTTTGCTGGTTAGTTCGAGATCTTGCTCAGAAATATAAAATACAGAACTTTCTATACGTTTCATATAGCGATCGGGCTATGTGAATTTTCTTCTTGGTGTTTTTTCAAGTTTAACTCTTCATTAGACTAGGTAAGGTTTTGAGCTTTATTGCTAATGGTACATCATAGAAGCCTTTATGCGCTAGTCATGTTCCAATTTTAGGTCGGGACAAGTAGGCTGAGAATTTTCAAAGAGAAAAACAGACATGTTAAACTTGGGGATTTGAAATAAAATGGTCTAGGGTGGGGCTTTGTTTAATAGGAATTTATCTGTAAAGGAAGTGGATCAAGATGTGTGGATGCTGAAGATCATGTAAGGAGCAACAACCCAACCAATGTGGGCCATTCTAATAGCCTACACTCTCAGTATTAGACATTTGGAGCGTTGGACAAATTTAACATGGAAGCCCTACATTTAGTAAACCAAGAATTGGTATGGGTCCGGCTCCTAATACTGTATTTCTAAATTGAACAACGAAAATTTGGAGAAAAAATGAGGCAAAACTCTGAGGCTAAAGAGAATTTCATTCCACCCGATAATTACAATCGGAACTTTCAGCCTGTGTATACAAAAGAATCTGCGTGAAATTTGGTAACTGCTTCAGACCTATGAGGCAGCCCACTATAGCCTGCATTGTAAAAGCAATCTCTTTGTTGCTCAAAGCAATGTGAAACAAGAGGTTGTGAAATGCAAAGTGATTAAGCAAAAAGTGCATGGTTCTTGAGATTCCAACTTTGAGCAACTAGATTGATATCGGTATTGATCCTTCGGGGTGGCCCAGTGGTTTGGGTTTGAGACTTCCATGTTGGAGGTCTCAAGGTAAGGGGTTTGCCTTTTGGTTCGACCTCAGTGTGGGTTACTTCTCCTGTGTGGTTTGTGAACTATTGCAAAGGACCGGGGGTTTACTGTGTGCGCACCTAAAGGGTAGCGACTGCGGGTTCCGCTTATCATAAAAAAAATGATTGATATCGGCATTGTTGTATTGATTTTAACTGCAATTCAAGTCTTAATAGTACTAAGTTCATATATGTTTGGTATTCTCTAGTTCTGATAATTTTGTGCTTAACTTCAAAAATGCATGCGGTTTTCAAGATTCATGAACCTTGTGGCTTTTTTTTTTTTGAATTTTCACTTTTAAAAAAGTTATAGGCTAATCTGACAAGCTAACTAATCTAGACAATATCTAAAAGTGTTAAGCTAAGACAAAACAAAACAAAAATTCCTCATGCAAGTAGATCCAGTACACTTGTCCAAGCTTCAGCATTAAGTGATCCGGACCACTTTATCAACAATGTTACCTTTATTTTTAAATTGTCTACACCCTTTTGTTTGTCGAGCTAATTTGGGGCAAGCTCAAGTTTGTTACCACCATCAAGTTTATGAGTTTAAAGGATTGAACTTGAACCATGTGTGTCCTGGTAAAATGTGTGCATGTATGTGTACTTCTTCATCTTTGACTCTATATCTTAATGTATCGCTTGGACTATAAAATTCACTTTTTCCAAGAGCTGTAAATATTGGAAAAGTATCTCTAAACCAACCCCGAAAACACAACAATATCACAAACTGTGGGTAAGGAAGTGAAAGGGAGCAATGGGATAAATAACCAGTAAGGAGACAAATTTTATTTTACAAGTAAAACGTTCAGAAAAATAATATTATACCACAATCCCCAGAGAGACAAGAAACATTAGAGGTGATTTCTTTTCTCTTTGTCTAAATCTTGGTTGGCAGATTTACCTTTTACTAATGCTGGTGGAAGGTAACATGTATAGAATATTCGAGGTGTGTGCAAGATGGCCTATACATCATCATTATCAACAACAATTCGCCTTAATCCCAAACAAGTCGGGATTGGCTAATAAATCCTCATTGACCATGTTTTATCATTTAGTTGATCTCAAGCCAACATGACACCACCATTATAATTAAAAATCAAAAATTGAAAATTAAAATAATACTTAGTAAGGTGATGTAATTACATCTATTTGGACCATTTCAATATCTTATACAAGAGTGCTGACCATAAAAATAAGAGAATGTCACTAAGATAGTCTAGCTGTGTAGCTCCTAAAGCTAAGGTTTTGTGGTGAGAGTGCAATACGTGGTGTGCACGTTAGGCGTATGTCATGGGTCCAAACCGTTCTGCACATAAAAACCTGTTGTTTAAGTGAAAAAGAATAGAGGGGCGAGCCCATTATCCAACGAGTTCTGAATGTTGTGCCACTACACTTGGGGATTTCTCAGTTATTAAAATATGTGGTATGACCATCGTATGGGAACTTTTATATGCTGATTTTAGGTGCGCAATATGATATTTGAAGGTGTTATAATCCATAAGATAAAAAAAGGTGTTACACGGGAGGGGGTTGGGCTAATATGACATGGATAAAGGTTGTGCCAAGGACCTAGAAGCTTTCAAATTCCATGAGGATATAGTTAAGAATAGAATGCTTTGGAAGCAAGGGTCCAGTTATATCCTAAGATGTGCAAACTCTTCATTTTTGCTGCTGAACCTGTGTCAACATGACACGGGTTAGGGATCTGTGTGGGATTCGGTCTATCCACATTGGATATTTTGACCAGTGCCCATGGAAAAAATTTGGGGGGGGGGGGGGCGGGGGTAAAATGAGATTTTTCTTTCTCAAAATAAAAGATAAAACTGATTTAAGACATGGAAAACGGCATAATCAATCCTTTTAAGACATCGGAAATGTTAAGTATTGAACTATAATTTACCACATTATGGAGAATACTTGAATACAATTGTCCATCATTGCAATTGTGGCAAAAGGCGATAAAAGATTTAGGAAGTGTTGACGCATATGGATTTGAGTTGTAATAGTTAAGGGTAGACCTAGTTTAATAGGAGTGCAGTCTTTGAGTTGAAAAGAATTGAACTTGAACCATGTGGTTGTGCTCTTGTTCAGTTTTGATTTTAGTGTTGTACCATGACGTCTAGGGTTGCAGTGTTTACTTGTTCCAAGAACTTGTCACGATTACAGAGAGTATTTCAAACTTCAACTCCAAAAAGAGAGAGAGCTTGCCAGTAAGACACAAATTCACCTATTTGAACCAAATATCCAAGATAGGTTTCATTCATCCAACCAAATGCTGAAGTTTCACATGTTAAAATCATTGGCTTTGAGATGTTCTATGGAAAATTGTTCTCGATACCATAGCTGCTGTTGCTACAATTTTTCAATTTTTACCCCTTTCTGTTTATTTATTGTTTGTGAGTGTTGGGTGGTGGTGGTGGTGGTGGTTGTTTTGTTAGATGTACTTGGAGAATATTCATCCTCTGCTTTATTAAAACCTGAAAACAACAGGTATCAATTTGAGATTCCACTCATCAGTCAACATGTCTGTTAAAGGAACTGGCCAATCACATACAACATGCCAATTTCATTTGCCTTGATTATTTCAGGGCCTGATTTAGTATTCAAGGAACCAGATGTAGTGCATGAATTTTAAACACCTTTGACTGAAGAAACACTTCTTTTGTCCAATTTTATGTAACATTATTTGGTAAGACAGGAATTATTATGAATTTTGACTTGTATATACTAGTGTATATAATAAGAAAGTATTGTTGTCATGGATGACAATTAATTTAATAAAGAAACCATCAAAAGAACTCTGCTTTGAAATTTAAATTCTTGAAAGTTGTGAAAGTAATTTGAATGGAATATGTCAAACATTTTGGGACATTCCAAAACTATCAGAGTATCATGTAATTGGGACAAAAATAGTAGTAATTAGTAGGTATTCTATCTTTGCTTTTGAAGAAGATGTTGCAATTGACGCAATTCCAACTAAATTGCTGCAGTGTCAAATTTGGCTGATGGGAGGAGGAAGTTCTTTTTTCCTTCTCCGCCAAAGGTCTAAAGAAGCCTCAGCAGCAGATGATCACTGACTAAATTTTGAAGCCAGATGTTATGACAACTCACAGGATCATCTTTTTGATTGGGATTTGATCTGGATAGCCCCCTAGTCGTGTACGATAGAAAGAATCAAAGAATCTCACCATTGTGTCTCCAACAATTTTATCCCCTCTTTACTTCCTAGAGTATAGTGTCACCTACGGACAATCTCACTGCTCCATTGAAGTTTTTGAACTTGGGAATGACTTCTGTTTTATTTGCTTTACCCCCTAATATTTTTTTTTTGAGACGGTAACGATTTGTATTTCTATTTCCAGAAAAGATAAAACCTGCCACCACATGTTATAGGTTCCTAATTACAATTTAAAGAGAGTATATAGGGTTTCTGTTACTAAATTTTATTTACAAAACAATATAGGGTGTTGATAAATTATGTAAAGTGAAGAGATGGAACACCAAATTTCCATGACCAGCTTATTTGAGCTGATGATGTAATGCAAAATTCATTTTACTTGTAAGAGGGTATGCTATAAATCTTGATGCACATGATTTGACCACATGCACCATGTACTCATGTACATTCAATTATGGGAGTTGAATAGAGTGACATTGTATACTGATCTATGATTCTCTGATCATCGAGCTAGCCAACTTGATCTAGAACTTAATGAAAGAGTTATGCCTAGGATTTGCGTGTGTAGGCAGGGAGGTATTTGTTTTTTAATGGTCAACCCAAGCCAAGTGAACCAGATTGTTACTGATCTCAACTAACTAATGAAGTTAAAATTCGCCTGGAAGGGAACATGATTTACGTTAAGGGATACTTGCTGAAAAATTGACTTACATGCTGACTCGAGAAATTTTTTTAGAGGCATTGATTTCTGATAAGGCTGTAGAAATAGGATGAGGCCACCCCCTTTTATTCTTTGCATGCTCATTATTTGGTTATCTTAACATCTTCTTTTTAACATTACCAGAACAGAATAATAAAAGAATTGTTCTAGCTCTTCAAAGTGGATTAAAGAGGGAGCTGACATGGGCATTAAATACCCTCACTTTGCTATCATTCAAGGAGAAAGATGAAGTCCGCAGGGATGCGACTCCTCTTGCCAAAATTCCTGGTTTGCTTGATGCACTGCTTCAAGTTGTATGTTTCTTGATATCTACGATTCCCATGTAACTTCTGTTTGTTCTTTACGAATTATTTTATTATCCTGCCGATGATGAAAATATTTCCATCAAACAGATAGATGATTGGCGTGATATAGCCTTACCAAGGGTACTTGTAAAGGCACCTCGTGCCAGGCTTTTGGGTGCAAATTCAGCGGTTACTGGATTTGGACTTGAATATGAAGCATTGAACTCGAAGGAATTTGTTCCCAATCCTAGGTAATTCCGGATGGTTTCAGAAACCCTCTCTCTTTCTTTTCAATGCTTTTACTACTTTAATCCTTTTTACATTATATATTTCCACTGCATGAGATATCTGTAATGGTTTGTAATCCTGGTTCTGGAGTTGCCAACAGAGAGTCATCTGTTCGGAAGAATACTACCAAGTCTCGCTCCATGGGTTTTTGGTTTGAGGAAGATGGCCTGTTTAATTTGGATGAGGAGGGGCGGATTGAAAAGCAGCAGTTTGCTGTTGCTGCTTCAAACATTTTTCGCAACTTCTCTTTTATGCCAGATAATGAAGTCATCATGGGCCAGCATAGACATTGCTTAGAAACTCTATTCCAATGTCTGGCAGATTATGTCACAGGTAGGAGACAAGTTTAGTTTGATATTTATGATCTCTGTGCTGTGCTTACAAGCTTGCCGTCATGTGGTGTTTTCTATTGGGAAATTATAATGTTGATATATATGGTTTCTGTGTTGTACATTTGTTCTTACAAGCTTCGCATTTGTGATACGGTTATTTGTATTATAATGGTCCCCTCACCTAATACATTTACTACCCCTTTTTCTTAAGTCTTGATGGCTATAATTTGCAGATGTTGATTTTGTATTTCTTGATGAGTCGGCGTCTTCAATTATGCCTTGTATTTCCATTGAAAACCTATATAAATCTTTCAGAACATATTGTGGACTGCGGTATAGCTTTCAGACCTGTTCAGCCTATCCCCCTCAGAAAACGATTGAACGACTCATGCTTTTCTAGTTGATGCTTCCAAATCAAAGCTTGAATTTGATGTTCCTCAACTAGCTTGGTAAAGTCTCAAGAAATGTCTTGGAATTTATTAGAAGTGTCCTATCCATTGTGTAACACATTGATTTTAGTGTACCTACATGGTGTTTTTCTTTTTGTTTTCTTCCTAGTCTCTGGATTTATGTTTTGCTCTATCCATAATAACCCTGCATCCCAGTGCGCTTCCTGCCCTTTAAGAGGACACCTTAAAAATAAAATAAAATTAGATAGGCGCTATTCTGAACAGAGAAAAGGCAATTGAAACATGTTAGAAAATGCAGTTCTCTATACCTAAACATCAAGTGTTTTCTATAATTTTCTTTTAAGCTCCTTTCTCATACAATTTGTCATCTTTTTGCTTTTATGTTGACAGAGGATGAAGAACTTGTCACAAATGCTCTCGAGACTATAGTGAATATAGGTCCATTAATAAATCTTCGGATCTTCAGTTCCTCAAAACCTTCTTTTATCAAAATGACGTAAGAGTATTACTAGTAGTTGTTATTTCTCTTATATTATTGTATCTCAACACTGTAATTGAGTTTCTTGATCCTTATACAGGGAGAAACATGCAGTCCAGGCCCTCATGGGAGTGCTAGAATCTGCTGTTAAGGCCTGGCATTGTGCTGCTGCTGAATTAATTGGTCGTCTTATAATAAATCCTGACAATGAACCTTTCCTACTTCCTTTTACTTTGCAGGTTGATCTTCTCTGTTTTTGACAGTCCCTATTCTAGAGTTCCTAAATGTACTTTGTGAATATTGAGAAAACCTGTTGACTCTAATTTGTGGCGTCGCAGATTTGTAAACGTTTAGTTGATATCATGACCCAACCAGCTATTGATGCTCAAGCAGCTGCTATTGGTGCATTATATAACCTTTCAGAAATAAATATGGACTGCCGTTTGAAGCTTGCTAGCGAACGTTGGTGAGACAGGCAATCTGACCAAGTCACAACTTTTTATTAAGTTATTATCTGAATGACTTATTGACCACATTAAACTTCAGGGTTATTGATAGACTGTTGAAGGTGATTAAGATGCCACATCCAGTGCCAGAAGTGTGCAGAAAAGCAGCAATGATTTTGGAAAACCTTGTATCAGAGCCACAGAACAAGCCCCTCCTGCTAGTGCATGAAAATGCATTCGCGGAGATGCTTTTTGGTGACCCAAGATACTCAGACATATTTGCCAGGATACTGTACGAACTGACATCGCGGCCAAGCAACAAAATGGCATCAGCTCGAGGGATCTGGGGCATGTAACATCAAAACACACAAGGTACTTTATTTGGTGATATTTAATCTGAAATATGTTGTTGTACATAGATTTAAATGTGATTAGTTAAGCATGTGCTTTGTTGTAAACCTAAGGTTAATTCACCTCAGAAGTGCAATATATATGTTACTATAGGTTTGCCATTTCTGGCCTTCATTTTGTTCGCAGTTGTTAGAACTTTGCATCACTATTTGCTTATACAAATTAAGAAAAAACATTCTTGCGTTGCTATTCCTTATCCATTGCTGTTATCTACATATAATGAACTCTTTTAAGTTTTCTTCAGTTTGGTTCTTCAAAATTTCTGTTATTTTAACCCTTCAACCAGGTCATGACTGATGAGCTATTAGATTTCAATTCTATTGGCCAAAAGAAATAAGTTAAAGTCATCACATTTTCTGACTCTTACATCAAAATGAATTAACCTCTGTAATGCGTGTGGTAAAGGAATCGGAGATTGCACACTTAATTGATGAGAAAATACAGTGTGAGTGATGTACTTGTATATGTTTTGCATATTAAATTGATTATTTTTCTCAGTGTATAAACTATAGAAGTGCAGGTTGAGTATACAGCAACTAAAGTTTTTTTGCCTCCCTTGTGTCTGCTTTGAAATTGATCTATACGTCTCATTATGAACAAGGGCTGATCTAGGGCCTTGGAAGCTCAGTAACTTTGTGCAGATCTAGTATTTACATGACAAATCTGTAAACTATATAAGAAATATGTGTTGGCAACCAGTAACAAAGCAGCCTCTTGGTTCAGCTTGGCAGAAATGGAACCAGTAAGTTTTGTTGCCTCCTTGATGAGGGTTCGAGTCCCCTTGGACACTTTTTTTTTTTTGATTTGAACCGGGTGTCTCTTAGAGCCCCACTAATCCCGGTGGTGCACAGGCCCTCGGCAAGGAGTTTCCATCCCCTTGGACACTTATAGTAATATTTATTTACCTTTTAATGATTAGATCTCTGGGAATCCATAGACTTTAAATCTTGGATCCAACTTTGATTATGAAATAATTTCATTATATATCTATGGGTCTTCGGAAAAATGACAACTCGACCCACTAAGATGATAAATATTAGATTTAATACTGCTGTTTCGAATAATAATACAATCAGGCATTTCTTTTGTATGAAACTTGTAAGCTTTAGTAGGAAAAACAATTTTGATAAGTGACATTCCACTTTGTCTGAGTAATCAAAATTGGAAGTAATTTACATCATCAATCATAGAGAATAGGTCCTTAGCCATCTTCATTTTATTCAACTTTAAGAGTAGTAAAACTATTCTCACATAACAAAGTAACATCAACTGAAATTGATATGAAAAGTAGACACAACCATAAGCAATAGAGAAAACTAATACGAACAGTATCATTCAGAAATTTGTGAAAGGTGTAGGCAGCTTGAGTTAGCCCTTCTTCTCTTGAACTCCTTTTTTAACCTTTACTGGAGGATCTTTAGAATGGATCATTGAGGTTGAGATGGGCTTCACATAGACTCCAAAACTCTCAATACCATGACAACTTGTGCTGCCGTGAAAACCACCAAAAGAAGGATAATTTCCTATCTGAAAGGTGAACTAGCTTTTAGCATCAGCTGAAGGGGTGGTTCCAAATGGTCCATAAGAACCCTTGTTGGTTCTAAATGATATTGAGCTCAAAATAGTATATGCATAAGATGTTCGGAATGAGCCACTTATGGAAGTAAGAAATTCTGTTTGATAATCAAACGTCACTGCACAAAAGCTTTCACATTCATTAATGCCATGCTTGTTTGACATAACTAATTTGCCATTCTCATAGAAGAGGAACTGCAGTGAATAAATTGTGTCATCATTGTAGGAAACAAAAATCTGGGCTAGTTCATCTCGTCCCTTCTCATCCCAACGGGTTTCACATTGTCCTTGTTCTCCCACTGGACCAACTTTGATCATATCCATATTTTCTTCTTTTTGTATCAATTGAATTATTAGTTGAAAGATCAGGTTATATGAACAGGCTTTTCTTTGAGACCTCTCATGTTGGAATATGTTCTTTTATCTTGAATTAGGAATCTGATTCTATGTCTATAAGATTAAGGTTACTCTTTCACTGTCGTCACACCTAGGTATTTGTTCTTTTAATCTGGAATTGGGAATTTGATTCTCTTTGTTTATTAGGTTAAGGTTACCTTTTCACTGTTGTCACACATTGATTTGATTCAGTTTGATTCAATTTTTCAATTTCATGTGAACATCCTTACATTTTTTATTGCGGAGACTGATGAGTGATAAAAACTTGGCTTTTACTTATCGAAACAACAATGGATTGGTGAAGTCATACTGGACTTCACATAAACCCCAATACTCTCAATGCAACCACCAATTTGCTGCATGAAATCCACAAAAAGAATAATGATTATCTGAAAGTTGAAGCGTTTGTCTGTCACAAGTAGACGTATTCCCAAATGGTCCATAGGAACGACCCTTGTTGGTTCCAAATATATTGAGCTTAATATACTAGTACTTGCATTATTTGACGTTTAGAATGAAGCACTTATCGAATTAAGAAACTCTGATGGATAATCAAAAACAGCTGATCTGAAGTTTATGCTACCATCAACACCATGTCTCTTTGACAATGATTTTCCATAGAAGAGACACTGCATTGACTTAACTATGTTATGGTTGTAGGAAACAAAAATCTGGACTAATTCTTCTCATCCCTTTTCATCCCAACGGGTTCCCGCATTTTTCTTGTCCTCCTGCTGGGACCAACTTTAATCATATCCATATTTTCTTCTTTTTGAATCAACAGGAGTACTACTTGAAAGATCTAACTTTTATTATAAAGAGATTTTGAGAGGCCTTTCAGTGTCACACATTAATAATTGTTCATTCTTTCCATCTCGAAAATACTTTCTCCGTTCACTTTTACTTGTCACTATTTCATTTATCGAGGTCAAACTAAATGAACTTTGACCAACATTTTAAGATATATTTTTTCATCATATTAATATGAGAAGGATTGCAACTTATAACATTCGTATAATTTTCAACCATCTAAATTTTAGATTTTAAATATTAAATTTAACCACTTCAATTTAGCGTTGAAGTTTAGTCAAGTTGACCTTGAAAAACGAAACAATGACAAGTAAAAGTGAATAGAGGGATAAGAATCTGACCCTTAGTTTCTCTCTTTGAATTTGACTTCATGTTTTCTTTTGATAAATCAAAACATTGTCTGGCTAGCCAAAGATTAGAGGAACCTTGTAGGAAACATCGTTTAATGTGTACAACTTTTTAAGTTTTGTTGCCTCCTTGATGAGGGTTTAGTCCCCTTGGACACTTACTTTTTAATGATTAGATCTCTAGGAACCATAGACTTTAAATCTTGGATCCAACTTTGATTATGAAATGATTTCATTATATATCTATGGGTCTTCGGAAAAATGACAACTCGACCCACTAAGATGATAAGTATTAGATTTAATTCTGCTGTTTCGAATAATAATACAATCAGGCATTTCTTTTGTATGAAACTTGTAAGCTTTAGTAGGAAAAACAATTTTGATAAGTGACATTCCACTTTGTCTGAGTAATCAAAATTGGAAGTAATTTACATCATCAATCATAGAGAATAGGTCCTTAGCCATCTTCATTTTATTCAACTTTAAGAGTAGTAAAACTATTCTCACATAACAAAGTAACATCAACTGAAATTGATATGAAAAGTAGACACAACCATAAGCAATAGAGAAAACTAATACGAACAGTATCATTCAGAAATTTGTGAAAGGTGTAGGCAGCTTGAGTTAGCCCTTCTTCTCTTGAACTCCTTTTTTAACCTTTACTGGAGGATCTTTAGAATGGATCATTGAGGTTGAGATGGGCTTCACATAGACTCCAAAACTCTCAATACCATGACAACTTGTGCTGCCGTGAAAACCACCAAAAGAAGGATAATTTCCTATCTGAAAGGTGAACTAGCTTTTAGCATCAGCTGAAGGGGTGGTTCCAAATGGTCCATAAGAACCCTTGTTGGTTCTAAATGATATTGAGCTCAAAATAGTATATGCATAAGATGTTCGGAATGAGCCACTTATGGAAGTAAGAAATTCTGTTTGATAATCAAACGTCACTGCACAAAAGCTTTCACATTCATTAATGCCATGCTTGTTTGACATAACTAATTTGCCATTCTCATAGAAGAGGAACTGCAGTGAACAAATTGTGTCATGATTGTAGGAAACAAAAATCTGGGCTACTTCATTTCGTCCCTTTTCATCCCAACCGGTTTGGTATTGTTGCTGTCCTGCTGGACCAACTTTGATCATATCCATAATTTCTTCAGTATGATATAACAAAGATAAAACTTTCAAATGATATTAGTTTCATGCCTTACCTAAAAGGCATAGGAAGTCAAATTAGAGAGGTAAGTATAGTCCATTAACACAGTTTCCTTGATCAAGTAAATTTGAAAGAGATACCATTTTTTTTTAACTATCAAATTAAGTAGACCTACAACAACAGATAGCTCTCCATACATCGACGAGCAAAAGCATGCTACAATACTCTCCACTTGTCGCTTCTCAATTTACATTTCATAGCTTTGTTCTCCAATTATAAATATACTTAGGCTAACAAAATATCAGTATGTATGTATATCCAGTTCTATAGAAATCAATCAGTAGGAATGACTGAACTTGCTAAAAGAATACTATACAAAATAGTATGATCAACTTCGTTTGACCTCACTTCGACTCCTCTTTAGAAAAATAGAGCTTGGAAATTGATCACATTAGCAGCTAAACAACCTTGCTATCAAAGTTTCTTCTTGGTATGTCGTGTTTTGGAAGTGGAAGCTGTGCTTGATATATCCTTAAATGCCGATGGACAGAATTCACTTACTGTGCATTTTGCACAGCGAGGTCTCAGAGGAGTACATATGGTCTGTCCAAAGCCTACCTGTTTTTAAAAATCCAAAGGAACTTCAGTTAGAAATAACTAGAGCGCAGAATCTCATTTGATCTGCCCATTTTTCTTTTCTGGTATCAAATAATCCAGATTCGAGCATTCATTGCTCCCATATTGGGGAAGCGCTAGGGTTTCTCTATTCACAGGGTTGAATCTGAAACCTCTGATTAAGGATGGAGAGATGTCAATCTTTCTACCACCACACCCCTTGGTAACATGTCCTTATTTTGACTAGTTTAATATTGGATGCAAAGTCAATTTTTGGAAATTTTGTTGTAAAAGCAAGTCAAAAGTGTACCTTTTTGGTAAATGAATATCAGAGAACATTGAAAACCAGGAAAATAGTAGTTTCTCTTCTAGGGAGAGGATATGATTACCGGGGAAGATCGGGCATGTAACTGAAACAAGGGATAACTCATAGTACACGGATTAAAGTTTTCAATTTATCACCTGTTCATCCATGGAATGCAGGTCCAGAGACACCTCAAGTATAGCTAAAGCCTAACCTTTACTTTAGCTCAAGGTAACAAATCTATCTTTTGGAGAGATTTGAGAATGAATGAGTATTCATATTGTCGACTTTCATTATGCAGTGCAACTGATAGCAAGATAAAAAGAGCATTTGTGTTGGCGATAACAGTTTCTTTTTGAAAATTGCTGACAAATATAGAATCTAAAATGAAGCTGTAGGTGTCAGCTAGACATATAGAAAAGAAGCAATAAGCACACATTCCATATATTGATTCTGAAAGCGATATATAATTGGAGAAGGGTGAAAATGAAGATGTGAAGAATGATGGGAAAACGTACCAAAAGCAAATTAATGGAAACCCATTCTTCTTTAGGAAGCCACTGCTCCAAGGAGACCCTTGTCTCTTCGGGGGATCTAGTTCCCTGACAGAGTCAAACAAGTAGGAAAGGAAGTGCTGTGAGTATTTCATCTAAACATATTGTTTACTGTATATGAATTCCTAGCATCAAACTCAATGGCAACTCTGAAATTTGAAATCAGAGAGCTGTTTGAGTCTGTATCTTAACATGAACATCTGCACATGGAATCACCAACTACTATAGGTAATCCTCCTCTTTCTCGAGTTTTCCGCCTTCAAATATCACTCCCCTTGTTGCCAACCATGCCAAGAGATGCACCTTCTTGGGCATCCCGGGACCCAAATAGTGAAGCTTTGTCTTGAAAGATATAGGCATACCTGCTTTGTTCCAGGCCGCGAGACCCAACCAAGCCGATTGCTAACACGATGCACATGGGTATCTACACAAATCCCTTCAACTTTGTCCCATGCCATGATCATAACCTAAGGAAAATCTATTTAAATAACTTAGAAAATGTGCAGTGAAAGAAAATGAGAGAAGCATAGCTTCCTACCAGGTGAGCTATCTTGGGACCAACACCTGGAAGTAGAAGCAACTCATCCATTGTACTAGGAATGTCTCCATCATATTTAGACACACAAATCTTTGCAACTTGTTTAAGGTGTTGAGCCTTTCTGGTGTAAAATCCAACCTGATAATACAAGTTTTTAAGTAACTCAAGGGTGAGGGCAATATCAGTAATATCATAATCTGACATCATTGAGCACATACCGGGTATATCAAGCTCTTTATGGTGGCTTCATCAGCTTTATCCATTGTCTCAGCACTCAGCAAACCATTTTCAAGGAGCCGTTGATTCGCTTCTGCAGATTCAGAGGGCATCATTATATACCAATAGGAAGCCACAAAAGAATAGCTTAGCCTCATAAATTTTGGAAGATCATGCATTTCATTTTAATAAACTTGTTTTCTCTGAGGATGAAGTATCAGATCAAGTAGACAAAATGAAATAGAATTTAGGTAGTAAGATGAGAAAAGAGATATCAGGGTAACCTCTAAGATAGGAAGAGGAAAACATATGTGGATATGTTACTAACTCATTCAGGAGACACAACCTAACATAAAGAGAACATGAATGTAGTCCTACTAAGAGATAGTCACGTTCTTAACGAGCATCATATAGCTAAAACTTCCAACACTAGATATAACACTTGCCGTGTGTAACATGACCCTTGGTCTGGCTTGACAACAATGAGCCTACCAGAATAGCAAATCTTCTTTCCTGATGAGATTGTGAACAGAAAGTGAAGAAGAAAATAGTAATCAGCAACTACAAAATAACTAAATTGAAAAGATCAACAATGTATAACATCCTATCAGCAGTGTTAAAACATTATATGAGCTTACTCATAAAAAAGAGTAAAAGGACACTTTTGTTCTCAACTTATA
Organism: Solanum aculeatissimum; assembly: GCA_038996855.1. Taxonomy (NCBI): domain Eukaryota; kingdom Viridiplantae; phylum Streptophyta; class Magnoliopsida; order Solanales; family Solanaceae; genus Solanum; species Solanum aculeatissimum. The sequence goes on along the minus strand of JBCEWC010000866.1, from coordinate 11,807 downwards.
TTTGTATATGAACAACACTCATTTCTAGTTTACATTTTTAGAGAACTTGCATCATCTAATTTTCAATTTCTTTGTTGGATGTTAAAAATGCCCTTCCCACATGACCATCTTGTCAAGGGAAAGCCTAAAGAGCAACAAGCTCTGGTGTCGTTAGATGCTAGAAAATCACCTCCTAGCTCGGAAAACCAAAAGTAGGTACACTTTTTAGACAAAATACAACACAATCCAAGAACACAACCACTAACCAATCATCAAGTCTGCAAATATATATGCACCTTAGGTTGAAGAGAAGTCACCCCTTCATCTGGGTCGATGGAGTCCACAGGTGCATGTTCTAAAGATCGCATTCTACGTATCCCTTCAATGACCCTTTCCCAGTTGGCAGGAGGTTTAACTGCATCAAAATTTGCAGTCTTACTATCCATGATGGAGAACTATCCTCAATGACTAAAAAGAACAGTTGCAAACAGATAAGAGATTAAAGTCCTTTTTCTTTCAACAGCAGAATCAACCTTTCTATAAGGAGAGATAGCTAACAACTAAATGTTCAACAGAAAACTAGAACAACACAAGATAAAGAAACAGAAATTGTCTTGGGTACTCACTTGACTGAGAATAAATATTGTCACTTTTATTTACAAAATCTTCAATTTCAGGATGCCTGAGAAACTGCAACAAGTTAAAAAATCACATGATTTATTTCTCCTCCCCCAACCTCCAGAACCAAAATTCTGTAGTATCAAACCTTGGCAAGATAAAAGAACCTCCATTGTACAGGAGAAGAAACCCACAACAATATTGATGAATTAAAGAGAAAAAAACATACTTTTTCATCTGGAGATTCTGTCTTAACCTCTTTAGCTATTATTTCCACTCTCCTTTTTCTCACTCTGTTCTTAGGAACAACACCATCATCTTCAGAACCTGAAATCAACATCTTTGATGATTATTAGACAAACCCATTTTGATAATTTGCAAGAAAACATCCACATTCATGAAAATGATTGCAACTTTAAGCTCAATTTCAAGATTTAACTAAACAAAACAACACATTCTGTGTTTCTCTTTTTTTGGGGACCTGGGTTTTTCATAAGAGGATTTCGTCGTGCTTTTGGCATTGCTGTGAAAGAGATGAATCGCAGTGAAGAGAGATTTGCAGTGTGACGGAGAAGAGAGAGGGACATTTTTGGAAGGACTGGCCAGAGTTTAAGCCACGTTTCTTAAATTGAAAATAGTTAGAAATTGCTATTCTTCCTTCTCTTGGACCACCTCGTTGGCATAATTCAAATCATAAAAAAAAAATTCGACAAGAAGGGTAGAATATACATAGATCTTATCTTGTTAGTGTTTGATCGATGGATAAAAAATATATTTAGGCTGAAATATGGTTATCTAACCCTCTTTAAGGAGATTCATAAAGAATATATTTAGATTGAGTGCATCTCTCTTTACGATTCAAGCTCATTGCGCATAATGTATACTAATTCAACAGTAATATTCTTGACTTGTCCTCTCAAGGATACAAAAATCCAACAACAACTCAAACAACTTGAAGAGACCAAAGCTCAACATAAAAACGCACTCCCTTCAATATATAAATATTCTTTTTTATATGGTGAATATAGTTTAAGAGTTAGGATATCCGAAATTGTTGAAACTTTAACCAAAACATCAAACATGGAAACGAAATTTGGAGACAGAAACTGGGTATCATTTACTTCAATGTCAAAATAACTTATTTTTATTTACAATGCAAAACTCAAATGATACACCTTACATAATAACCAAGCAGCAAACATAAGCATAGGGTAAAATAATCATCTTCTTTTTCATCCTTTACTCAGGGGCGGAGCTACCCCGGATTCATCCGAACACTCTTCGACAAAAAATTATATTATTTATACATGATTAAAATAATTTTTATATGTATATAGTAGATATCAAACCTCTTCGACTAGTTCATATGACTATTTTTTTTCAAATTTTGAACCCCCTCAGTAACAGTCCTACTTCTGCCACTCCCTTTACTCAAAAGATCTTTCAAGTTGATCATGGAGGATATGGCAGGCCTCACATGGATACCAAAAAGATTGGAACAAATTGCAGGCTTGGTACGCCCAAATGGTCCATAGGACACTATTGCAACGTATGACCAACATTTGTTTACTAAAGAAACTAAACGTAAAATATAGTACAATAACATACTCAGTAAAATTCACAAATAGAGTCTGGGAACGATAAAATGTACGCAGACTTTACCACTATCTCATAGAACTAGAGAGGTTATTTCCGAAAAATCCTCGTCTCAAAAACCCATAAACCCATAAGCAGAATAGGTTAGATATGGAAAAGGAGAAAAGGCAAAACGTAAAACATAGTACTGAAGCATAATTAGTAAGAGGCACAGTGCTTTTCTAGTTACATAGTACTAAATTTCACTACCCAAAATAAAGATAATCAAGCAAATAAAAAACAAAAACAAATCAAAATAAAGAGAATAATTAAGATAACATCTCACAATAATTTAGAAATATATAGACTGAGAATCTTGAGTGAAATTCCTCCTTTTTGGAATGATGCTTGAAGAATATGTGTTGGTTCTGACATAAACACCAATACTTTCAACACCATGATCATTTTCAGTCCCATGAAAGCCACCAAAAAGACATTGATTTCCTATGTGAAAATTGAATTCTTTGACATGAACTGATGGACATGTCCCAAATGGTCCATAGTAACCCTTGTTGGTGTTAAATTTAATACTTTTCAAATGACCATCAGTATCGCTATAGGAACCGCTTATAGAAGTAAGAAATTCTGATGGATAATCAAATACGATAGAACAAAAGTCCCCATCACATCCAGTAGCACCATGCTTGTTTGAAACAATTAACGTGCCATTCTCATAGTACATAAATCGAAGTGCATGAATTATGTTTGGTCCATAGTTAACAAGAATACCACCTACTTGGCCATATCCCATTTCATTCCAAGCTGTTCCACTAAAAAGTCCACCAAATGGACCAATTTTGATCATGTTCATATTTTATCTTGATAAAATTTTAGATTATCTGTATTAGAAGACTAAGTTGTATATATAGAAGAGTTTTTTTTAACAAATTAGAGAGAAGTACTAAAAAGACTCTCGAATTTGACACGAATTATTAGTCTCGTCCCTAAACTATTGATAGGTTTAAAAATACCCCTTAACTTAGCGAACTAAGCTTAAATATACCCTCGAACTTGGCACAAATCATTAGTTTCGTCCCTAAACTATTGATAAGCTTAAAAATACCCCTCAACTTGGCGAACTAAGCTTAAATACACCCTCGAACTTGACACAAATTATCAGTTTCGTCCTTAAACTATTGATAGGCTTAAAAATACCCCTCAAACTTGACACAAATCATTAGTTTCGTCCTTAAACTATTGATAGGCTTAAAAATACCCCTTAACTTAGCGAGTTAAGCTTAAATACATCATCGAACTTGACACAGATCATTAGTTTCATCCTTAAATTATTAATAGAATTAAAAATAATTTTTGAATCATACCAAATTCGAGGGTGTAAGAAGTTTTTTATTATGCCTTTTCATTGTCACAATGTGATGTTTGATCTTCTATCTCGAAATAGGAGTGGGACGCTTACATTCTCTCCTTCTATTACTCTTTCTGTCTATCTTTACTTGGCCCCTATACTATTTTAGGATGTCCAACAATATTTGTTCAGTTTATAAAATCAAGAGATAAATTTACATTTAGTTCCTAATTTACCCTTGTCATTAATCATAATTATTTCCCTATTACATTTTTAATACATTGTATTAATTATATTGAAAGGGTGATTTGGTAAAATTACCCCTATCATTTACTACTTCTTAATCCCTGTGCCAAGTCAAAAGGGGTCAAGTAAAGTTGAACGGAGAGAGTAATTTGGGCCTGCCTTCAATTAATGTCATCAATTTCCCAGAATTGTTGATAACTACAGCAATCCCCGCCTCCCCGGTGAATTAAGGCACATTAATAAAAAAAATACCAAGATTTGACGCGTTTTATTTAGATCTCTAAAAGAATTACTCTCTACATTTATCTTTATTTGTCTTCTATTGACTTGGCACAAAGATTAAGAAATAGTAAATGATAAAGGTAATTTTACCAGATCATCCTTTGAATATAATAAATACAATATCTTAAAAAATATAATAGAGAAATGATGATAATCAATGAGAAAGATAAATTAGGAACTTAGTGTAAAATTATTTCTTAATTCATAAAGTGGACAAGCATTATTAGACATCTCAAAATAATATAGAAGACAAGTAAAGTTGGATGGAAAGAGTAAATTTTAATCAATTTCCTTTTTAGATTTTGCGTGGAAAGGCAACTTCATCTAAAAATGAGCGTTGGGTTATTAAATTCTAAAGACAACTTAAAATCCAAATTTTTTAGATTTCGATTTTTATAAAAATGAACTTATTTAAATTATATTTTATGTTTAGTAGAAAAATAATGTACAAACAACCAAACACAACTCCATATTCAACTCTAACTTCAAAATTCTAAATAAAATAAAAAATTTATTTCTTCAACTATGTACTAATTCGTATGTGTGAGCTTATCTATGACATTATGTGACTAAACTATTTTGAGATGTTACTCGTTTCAAATAAATTTTGATCATGTGAATTAGTCAAATTGGATGATTTTGCTGGTTTATGAGAATTAGTCATTCGCTAGTAGTGATTTTGTTATTTTTTAGAAATTGGGAGTATGGTAAAAAATAACTCCGACTTGGTATAAAAAAATGACAAATAATATAGTACTTATTTGTCCCTGATTAACTTGACAAGGAAATTAAAAAACAATAAATAATATAGATAATTTTATCAAATCATCATTTAAATATAATGTATTTAACATCTTGAAAAATATAATAAAAATAACTCTAATAAATAATAAGGATAAATTTAAAAAACTAAGTATACAAATAATATTGAACATTCCAAAATAATACAGTAAATTAATTAGGAGTGTGACACTTCGTTCCTTGCTTTCTATTTAATTTTGTGTCCCATCAAAAGTCGTCGACACGTGCTATATAAGAAATTCTGATGATAATCAAACACAACTGCAGTGTAGGTTGCAATTTTGTTTACTTGTCATAATTTCATTTTTCGAGCTCAATTTGACTAAACTTCAAAGCTAAATTTAATAATATTTAAAATCTAAAATTTAGATGGTTGAAAACTATACGAAAAATGATATAAGTTGCAATCTTTTTCATATTAATATGATGAAAAAATACTTCTTAAAATGTTGGTTAAAGTTCATATAGTTTGACCTCAATAAGTGAAATGATGACAAGTAAAAGTGAACGGAAAGAGTATCGTGTTTGTTTGACTTAACTAATTTTCCATTTTCATAGAACACAAACTGAAGTGCGACGATTGAAAGTCCTTTATAGAAAACATAAATAATATTCTCTCAGGTTGTCCATTACTGACTTGGCACTGGGATTAACAAGATAGAGATAATTTTATCAAATCATTTTTTGAATATAATAAATACAATGTCTTAAAAAATATAATAGAAAAATAATTATAATTAATGATAATGATAAATTAATTAAAAACTACATATAAAGTTATCTCTTAATTTCATAAAGTGAACAAGTATTGTTAGATATCTATTTTTAATATAGTGAATAAATAAATATCGACAGATGGGGTAATTCTAGTTTGTTCTCCCACTGGTTCAACTTTCATCATAAAGAAGGTTTTTGAGTCGTATAATTACTACTCCATCCGTCCTTCTTTACTTGTCCTCTATTGACTTGACACAAAGATTAAGAAGTAGTAAATGATAAAGATAATTTTACCAAATCATCCTTTGAATATAATTAATACAATATCTTAGAAAATATAATAGAAAAAAGATAATAATTAATGGTAGAGATAAATTAGAAACTTATTACAAAATTATTTCTTAATTTTATAAATTAGATAAATATTATTGGATATCTATTTTAATAGGATAAGTAAAAATAGACAAGAGGGTTACATCGTAAAGAATTTTTTGAGTCGTATAATTACTATTTGGAGCCGTACGTTACATCTTCACATGGTGTTATATTAATTTGATCTTTTAATCTCGAAATAGGAGTCTGACGCTTTAGTTTCTTCCTTTCAATTTAATTAAAGAAAGAAATATGCACAACATCCCTAAATTTGACGTAAATTATTATTGATAATCTTAAAAATATTTTTCTATTTAATTAATTAAACTTAAATATAGCTCGATCTTTCACATAGCATAGCAAGTATAGGAGCATGGGATCTTCATAAAGAACGAAAAAAGTATTGAAAATATTCCAAATTTGATGAGAATTAAGGGATGTATTTCATTGATGTTGTAAAATCGGGGTATATTTAGTTCAGCTGATCAATTAGATAGGTGTTTTTAAGACTGCAATAGTTTATGGATAAAACTGATAATTAGAGTCAAGTTTAAGGGTGTTCTCAATACTTTTCTCTTTAATTAAATTCTCGTGCGTTATTGAATTAAAGTTTTCAATACAGTTTTTGTAATACTCTTCTGTTTAGATTTACGTGTCAAATTTTGACTTGACAAACCTATTAAGGAAATAATTATTGATATAGTGAGTTTATTATTTTATCCATATTAATTGATGGAGTTTCAAACATATTCACTTACTATATTTTTTAAAACATTACCTCAGTGTTAATAAATTGATGGTATAATAGAAAAAAGAAAAATTTCCTACTCTTGATTTGTCAAAAATGACAAATAAAAGTAGAAATTAAATTGAAAAATATATTAACAAGTAAATTTGAAGGGAGAAAGTGTTTAGTAATGTTGTTTCCTTGGAGTGTGGTGTAGTTTTTTGAAAGTAATTTGATTAATTTTTAAAATTAAATTGAATTATTTTAATTTTACATGTTATGTCCGTGAAATTATTAAGTACTCCTTTCGTTTATTTTTACTTGTTACTATTTTATTTATTAAGGTCAAACTATATAAACTTTGATCAAATTTTTAAGATATATTTTTTTATCATATTAATATGAGAAAAATGTAACTTATAACATTTTTCATATTTTTTTAATCATATTAACTTTGGGAATTACATGAAGTGATAAGAAGAATCCTCCATTTTCTCACTCCCATTTAGAGTTCAAGGCATGCCAAACAACTAGCTAGGACTTTTGACCATTTTTATGATTATTTTTTTTAATTAGGATTTTTTTCTCATCATTAATTGTAGGTCATAATCTTTTTTTATATGAGAATTTTTTTAGATTCTAAGGTCTAAAAATTAATTTACGAATTAGAGGAATGATTAACTTACCTTTGACGATAAAATCGATGACCGGATAACTGAAGAAAAATTGTCCTAGATTGTTTCTGGTCTCATAAGAATGAAGTGGGAGAAATGAAAATGATTTTAGAACTTTTTTAATTTAAACTCGCAATTGTCCCGTCATGATGGTCACTTATCCCGCCATAGCGGCACCTCCATAACGGGAATAATCCTGCTGTGACGGGTTGCACAGAGGAAGACACTCATAACTCTCGTCCCAAGTTCCCATTTCACAACACACCCTCAAATTATGACGTTCTAAAATCAACCTTACTGTCAAGATCAATTTTAAAAATTGTACTCGCCGGAATTAGATTCCATAAAGCCATACAAGCTCCTAGATATCAATTCAAAATATTCAAATCACAATTCATATCCCAATCTATTATTGGATTACCCCAGACCTCACGTGACTCAGATTTCTTCTAATTCTAGCCTAGACTCAAAATTTTCAAGTGACTAAGGAATTTCCTAGCTCAATTTATTTCACCATCCATAATGACGGAGACAAATCGTTACAATAGATAAGATTAAAAAATTAATAAGAGATATAGTACTTGAACTATACTCCTAATTAGTATATGCAAAATCTTATTATGGCAACTCAAAAAAGAACCAAAAAAGTACTAAGGATACAATTAAAAGAAAAAATTAATTAGACTTCTTGATCATCTAAATTGAACAAATAAAATAAAATAATTATTTTTTTATATAAGAATTTATCATTATATATGAAGACAGAGGGAATCCATACGTGGCAAAAGCTTAAAAATAGTTTTTTCCAAAATTATTTTTAGAACCTTCGACACTACTACAATAATATTGGTAAAAATTGATTAGACAAACACAAACGAATAGGATTATGAAAAAGTAAATCAATATTTGAGGCATATGGGTAGAGGATCCATACATATATATTAACCAAATTAACACCCAATAAGTTGATCCAGATTGGGTAAATCTAAAACCAAATGAGTAAACAATAGGAAAGGATGTTCTTCTTCACATAAAACCCAATACTTTCAATGCCATCACAATTCTTGGAACCATGGAACCCCTCCCCCGCACCCCTCCCAAAAAAAAATAAAATTTAATGATTTTCTATCACAAAGTTGAAGTCAATATTACTGTGAGTAACGTTTTAATCATAAAATATACTTGTGAGTAACATATTATAAAACATTACTCATAGATACACACATTTTACGCTTAAAACGTTACTGCCAGTAATGTTATTCATTTAACATCGTCACCTCCGTCAATTTTTGCCGTTAATTTTTTAAAATAAAATATAGTCTAAAACTTTGCTGAGAAATACGATTATATTAATTTTATAAAATTAAAAAAAAATGTATTATTTTGATAAATTGATTTAAATACTTAATTAGTTTGGTAAAAAATGCTTCCATTTACTCACTCCCATTTAGAGTTCAAGGCATGCCAAACAACAGATTTATCTTTTTATTTGCCAAACAACCAAAATGCTAACAATAAACTACTCTTAAAAAATGTATTTCCAAGTCAAACAATAACAAAAATGAATAGAGATAGTACTAATTTTTATTTTAAAATTTTAAAATGGCACTTCTTTTGTGAACAATTTTTTTCGCCCATCAAGTCTTACACAATAACATCAATCTATACAAGTCGTTTGGTACACATTAAATTCTTCTAATAATATAGTCCTTAAATTATAGTAATTTTTTTAATAATTTATTCCACCTAAAAAAATAGAATATTCCACCTTATTGGATAATATTGGAAACAAGGATTCACCAATAACCTGTTTAAATCTTTTCTCGATTGAGGGAAAAACAACAGGAAAATGAGGGAAGAGAAATACAAGACGCGAAACTCGAATCCTAGCCAGTCAACCAACTCAATTACTAACATTCCCCATTAAATAGTCAAGGAAAAATAATTCTTCCATGATTTGTAGAAGTTTTATTAATCTTCACATATATCCCAAAACTCTGAATACCTCCATTTGTGGTACCATAAAACCCCCCAAATGTTTCTCTTGGTATCTGAAAATTGAATTGTTTGAAATCATTTTGCGTCCCAAACGGTCCATAACAACCTTTGTTGGTAACAAATGTTATTGACCTCAAAAGTGATCGAAACGAGCTAATAGAACCACTTACGTAAGTAAGAAATTCTGACGGATAATCAAACATGACTGTACTGTAGTTTGCATATTTATCGTTAGTACCATGTTTGTTTGACTTCACTAAGTTTCCATTTTCGTAGAAAATGAACTGAAGTGCGACAACTGAAAGTTCTTTGTGGAAAACATAAATTCCAGCAACTTTGTCTCGTCCCTTTTCATCCCAAACAGTTCCATATTGTTCTCCTGCTGGGTCAACTTTCATCATATTCATTTTTTATTTTTCAGTACTGAATAATTATGATTATGGTATGTATTTTAATTGGGAGATTAAGTAATTATATATAGGAGTTAATTCAACTTTATAAAGAAGTTTTTGAGTCGTATAATTATTATTTGGAGCCGTACGTTACATCTTCATCTCGAAATAGTAGTTGACGCTTTAGTTTCTTCCTTTCAATTTAATTAATAACTAGATAAGTATCGAAAACACTCTTAAATTTTATGCAAATTATCAATTTGGTTTTACCAATTGTTGATTATCTTATAAACATTTCTCTGTTTGATTAACTAAACTTTAGTACGCCTTCGATCTTCCACATGACATAACAAATGGTCTCAAACTCTTGTTGGAGCATGGGAACTTCATTCCACAACTTGTAGGGTGTATTTCATTCGTGTTATAAGATTTGAGGTATACGTATTTAAGTTCAGTCAATCAAGTAGATGAGTGTTTTTAAAACTGTCAGTATTTTAGGATGAAACTAATAATTAGGGTCAAATTTGATCTGAGGGAATATCCTTAGTAAGGATAATACTAAATTGCCACAAAAAATTGATCCAAATTTGGCCACAAATGTAAAAGATCTATAATACCCTTATGTTAAATCTTGCATTGATTTTCTAACTTTATTAATCAAAACAAAGTTAATTATTTTTTCCTATTTCCAAACTCCATTAATTACTCTTGCTAAAGAAGATGAATTTTTTTTTTGTGCATTTTATGCTTCATATGATAAAAATAAATATACGATTTAGAATGAAAATAAATATTTTCAGTTAATTAAAAAAATATTTTTTATTTTTACATAATAATATTTTTTTAATTACTATACATTATAAATTATGTTATCAATATGTATATAACAACCACCCACCCATCCTCTAAACCCATTTATGTTCATTATGTACCAATGAATACATTTAAAAAGTAATTTATTCATTTAAAATATAAAATTTTATTTAACGAGACAATTAAACTTGATGATAATAATAACTATAAATGAATATTTTGTTTAATTAAAGTTCTACTAATAATTAGTGATACAAATCTATCTATCTATACTACCTTAAAAGCACCAACTATTAAAATTAAAAGTTAAATTACGTAAATATCCCTCACTTAAAAAAATACTAATTTCTAATATTAACCTTCACTTTAAACATAACCCTGCCAAACAACCGCCACTTCCATCCCCTCTTTGCTTATCTGTCACATCTTTTGCCAATAGCTTCGAACTTTTGCCTATTAATACCAAAGGAACACAGATCCCCTCCCCCAATGCGCACCAATCTTCTTCATATACTATATAGGTTTATCCTACTTCTTCTACTGGTACCCGTATATGATTTTCCTTTACAATTACATTTATCCTTTTTATCTCTGATGACAGTTCAATATTGCTTCTCCTTCGGTCAAATCGAAGTACGCTCTTTTCATCGTCATTCTCATTAAACATTGTAAGTTCCTGCAAAAACCTAGACAACAAACAAAAAATCATCCTTTCACTTATTCAATTGTCAAACTTAAAATCCACTTACTGTATGTTGCACAATCTACTGCTATACACCAATGGCCATACGTAAGATTGATTTTCACTTTTTCCTATCACAACCCAAAAATAGGCATGATAACACTCGTCTTATCCCAACTAAGACAAGTTAGCCACAAACCCAATAACAATGATAAAGTGCGAAAGAAATAATAAAAATAAAGGTTTAACTATGAATAATGAGTCAACTCAATTTAAATTCCCCAAAACCTGGTTGTCACGTGCACAAGCCTCTTAATTATTATAATAAATTCGAAAGAAAACACAAGTCTCAAATGATATTATCTCTAAAATAGAACAAAATCATAAATAGGAGTGAGAGTTCGCTGAGATGTCAAACAACTACCTCACACAATCTCCACAAGAAGCCTCGGACTAGGAAGAATAGAGAGGGTGTCACGAAGATCTGGGCTCGTAACCTACAAAAATATAGTAGCAAGGGGTGAGTACCAAACACACGGTACCCAGCAAGTGAACTACTAAACAC
>JBCEWC010000865.1:0-48047 GCA_038996855.1 Solanum aculeatissimum | reverse complement strand
GACCGTCAAGTTGTACTTAGCCAAACTTTCCACGAAACTCTCGGAGGACATTCTGTTACATTTAACGGACCACCAAACGGTCCGTTCAACTTGAGACACCCCGTGACACACTCCGTCTGACCTCTCTTAACTCCATAAATAATAGCCAAGCCATGGCGTAGCCACTGCCTCACTTAACAAGGCAGTGAACGGGCCGTTAAATACCAAACGACCCATTAAGGGTCCCGTCAACCCATACTTAGATTTGGGGTGGTTTCAAGCCACCCCAAGCTCACTGGAACATCACACGACACCCTAGAGCGACGTTTCAAAGTTTAACGGTCCGTGTCAATGTCCTTGGCCATTTTTCTGAGCCTATCTCCAATGGCTTCCGAATTTAAGTCAGTCTTACTGTTTGAGCCATATCTCCCTCGTCCGATATTCAAATTAAGTGAAACCACTTGTATTGCAAAGATAACTAACAGAGATTCAATGTGATATATGATAGCTCACATGGTTCATTCCACATCAAAAGTTATGAATATTTGAAGTTGACCGTCAAAACTGTCCCTCTAGGCCACTTTCTAGCCCAATTTGCATTCGGCCACTTAAACTCGACCCGTGGCTACAAAAACTCAACCATGGCTTGTAGTACATAATATAATGCCAACCATAAGTGGATTTCAAAAATTTTCAGATTTTTACACTACGTCAGAAATTTCAAAATTGACCATTAAAACATGTCCTAATCAGCTCCTCAAGCTTTTATGCCAAAATAGGACACAATTTGGGGCCGAGAAGCAGCTAAAAAATAATTCACACTAAAAACTCAAATTTAGCTTAAAAAACTAACTATGACAACAACTAATTATGAGAAATTACCAAAGCGAAGCCTTAACCGTCTGAACCAATCACACGACAATGATCATCATAAAACATCCCATAATTTAGACTTTTGAATCTCTAAATTAGGACCTATATTGGCTATGAAATCACTTTCCAAAATTTTTCAAAAATTCTATTCGAAAATAGAATATGGCAGCAGTTAAAACCATAGTTTTACCTCAAACAAAGGTCCCCAAATAAGTCTTTGAGCTTACCTACACATTCCTCTCGAAAAACATTTGTCTTTTGAATCACTGAATTTGGATTAAAATTGCTCAAGAAATCAATTTTTCAAAAATTTTCAAAATTCGAGTGCGAAAATGAGCCATTGAATTTGTTAAAACATCAATCTAAACTTCAACGAAGCTTCAAATACGAATAAGTTAACAAGTTTTTCTCAAAAAATCTGGCAAGTTTGCCTTTTGAATTACCCAATTTGAGCGTCAACTGCTCAAGAAATACCACTTTGAAATTATATGAAAAACATGAGAATGGTTGGCTTATAGCACCAACAAATTATTCTTATTTTTAAAGTCTCTGATGGGTGCTTAAAATTCATCCGAGACACCGTGAATGCAAATCAGATATAAAATCTGATTAGAAATGATATTTCGAACTCAATGATGTAGTCAAAATTTCTATCAAAATCATTTCGATAAAAAGTAGGTCTTAGAACCAAGCACCATTTTAAATTGAAATCCACCAAAGGGCTCAAAATGAGTCCAGAAACATCAGGAGCCAAACGAAAGATCATTCCAAACTAAACTCAACATTTCAGAGCTAATCTCGCTATTAGAATTTTTATTCAAGCATATTTTCCAAGAATGTTGATCAAAGTCAATTGCTGGTAAGTTTTCAAGGCTAAAATATTAAAAATGATTTAAACTTGTACCAAAAATCTTGAGACTCAAGCCAATCACACTTCTAGCTTAATTTAGCTATTCTAATTGATGGAACCGTCATAAATGCATTTTGAGGCTGCCTTCCAAGTGATTTGACCGAAGTTAACTATTCCAACTTGATAAGCTCTAAAATACATAAATGGGTATAAAACCTAAATGAACGACTAGACAACCGAGCTATCAGTGCCAGCAAGTCATAAATGACTTTGGGTCACTATAGAAAAGCTCTAAACGCTGAATAGAACAAGGAGTGGAGAAAATGATCTGGATGGTCATTACACGTTTATATTACTTAACCCTCATTCTAAATATAGTTGTTTTACTCACTTGTTCACTTTATAAAATCAAAAGAATATATAATTTTTTTTTATTTTTATCCTTATCATTAAATAACTACATTAAGAAGTAGTAGTCAAATTTAAAATTTTAAATCACTATTAACAATGTTAGTTTAGTAAAATACTGTCACGATCCAACCTAGGGCCCAGTCATGACATGGCGAATGAAGAACCCAAAGATGCCCAATCCAAGCCTCTTATTCATATCATAAGCATACATAAGATAAATAAGCATAATAAGAATTAAAGCAAGTGAAAAACATAAGAGTCCATAATCTCCCATTCACATGCCTCTACATCGTAGATCTTGGCAGGGTCTAGAACATGCTACTAGCTCACCCTCAAAATAAAATGAAATCATAAAGTCTCAACATAACAAACATAAGCATGAGTACGGTCTGTCCCCGAAGCATGGGAACTCACCAAATCTTTAAAGCACCAAATCCAACTCTAGCCATGACAGTGAGGAGTAGTCTCATCGTCACCTATCCCTACATGGTTAAATCATGTAGGTAAAGAGTATGCCTTAGTATGTGAAATGTACTAAGTATGTCAGTATGCTATGCATCAAAGAAATATTTTAATCATAATAAAAATATGTATAATCATAGCAATAGAATAAGGAAAAGATAAGAATGAGCAATGCAACTTTAAAATCCTTGAGTGAAAACATCATAAACATTTCATAACTTAGTAGACACACATATATGGGAATAGGACCATAATTGATAATAAGACCATGTGAACTATTACATGAAATCTCGATGTTGCCTCTACACCAGAGAAAGAGTAACCTACTTGCCATAATTGATAGTCTACTTGCTTAACATGAACCTTATGGGTCTTTCCCATTTTGATGAATGCTTAACATGTCCTACGGTGGAACGTAGTTATAAGACATGGGGATTTATATAAGGACCCTTAGGGATAGTTCCCCTCACTCAAGCTCATTCGGTGCTAAGTCAAATTCCACAAAATAAAAAATCATGCAATATACATAGACATCATCATAGTTTGGAAATCATACTTTTATAGCTTGTAAAATTGGTAGCATAACTTCATCAACATTTTATGACCTAAGAATAGTCCATCTACATGATTGCATAAAGTATGGGTATACTCCTATCTTATCATCATTTCATAATCATTAGGTTCTTAGGTCACCTTCATCATCATTATTATAACATACTTACATACTCAAAGTCATCATTATGAAAATCATAGCTTCATCATAGAAAATTAGGGCAAGGTATGAGTTAATGAACAATTGAAGTTAAAATCATGAAACTTGGATGAAAATCATATGAGATCAATGCAATTGAAATCAACTTGGATCATTAGTAAAGGAGCCCATATCAATTCAATACGCCCTAATCATCATAATTTTAAAATCATGAAATTCATGTAGTTCATCATAATTCATACATAATTAAGTAAATTGATCATGTAATAATGTAATCTAAGCATTTGGAATCAAATCATAAAAAATCATACTTGAACTTATAGAAAAAGGAGAGTTTGAATTGGGTTCTATAGATGAAACTAGTCCATGAATGAAGCCCTACATACCTCAATAGAGAAACCCAAGAAGTCTAGACCAATTGACCTTGAAATCCTTGCCTAAAAGCTTGAATCCTTAAGCTTCAACGGAGGCTTCGCTTGAGAGAGAAAAATTAGAATTTTATGGTGAATTTGAAAGTGAATGAGTTAGAATGAGAATAGGGATAATTTTAATAGATTTGAGGTGGTTAAGTCAGTTCCAAAATCATCATGACATAGTTTAGGAGTCAAACGGATCGAAAATGACAAAACAACCCTTCTCTAACTTCCTGTGGGACTCATGCATGAAAGGTATATATGAGTGAGAGAATGAACTCTGACTCATAAAATGCTAGTTTCGTCTTGTTGGAAATAGATTCCTGGAAATGGTTTCTGAACCTTACTTTATGATACCACTTTTACGACTCGTACATTCATTTACGGGTCGTAATTGGATCTCGTATTTCTACCCCTAATACTTTAAATTTTCACCTCTTAATGATCCCATCAACAAACCTTTTTATGATCCATAGACCTTACTAGTAAGTCCAACCCACACTTTGCTAAATTTCAGTCTCCAGCACTCCCATCCACAAAACCTTTCATGAACCGTGTTTCAAATTATGACTCGTAATTAGGCCTCATAAACTCAACCTTTAGTCTTCCAAAATTTCATCAAGTCCTGGACCAACCAAGAAGCCTATCTACGACCGGTGGTTCAATCCACGAGCCATAGATGAGCTTGTAACATCAAACCAGTTTTAACTTTTCTACAACTTTTCCATTTTCTAAACTTATCAATATACGAAGTGTTATAATATCTCCCCTTTAGGATTATTCATCTCGAATGAGACAAAAGCAAGATTGAGTAAAGTAGAAACATAGCAACCCAACATGAATGGAAAAATACAACTTAAATATCTATTTCATAAAATCATCAAACTTACACATTAAATATCATGTGAAAACAATTTTATGATCATGCACGCATGCAATATGACAAGAAAAAAGAGATACATGAGAATTCAGAGGAATAGTTCACATTTAAGTACCTTAGGTTGAATAGAAGGAATGATGTAAGGATATCGTCTCATCATGTCCGCCTTCATTTTCCAAGTAGCACTCTCAACTTGTTGACTCCTCCATGACACTTTGATAGATGCAACTCCCTTATTCCTCAATCCCCCCATTTACATGTCAAAAATCTCATCTGACACTGCTACCATAAGTTACATTATCCTCGATGGTCACATCCTTCAATGGAACAACAAAATTTAGATCTCCCATGAATTTACTCAACATCAACACATGAAACACCAGATGAACCATAGCTAACTCTATTGGCAAATTTAGCTTATAGGCCACCTTTTAAATTTGCTTCACAATATTGTAAGGCCCTACGTATCTAAGACTTAATTTGTCCTTTTTGCCAAAATGCATTACACCTTTCATAGGTGAAACCTTCAAATAAACCCAATCACCTTCTTCAAATTCAAGGTCCCTTCATCTAACACATTAATATGACTTTTGATAACTTTGGGCAGCCTTTGATCTTTCCCTTATAATTTTCACGTTCTCCATAGCATCAAGCACATCAAGGACGTCTCCCCAACTTTAAACCATCCTACAAGTGACCTACATCACCTATCATACAATGCTTCAAATGGTGCTATTTCTTTACTCCAATGAAAACTATAGTTGTAGGCAAATTCTATAAAAGTTATATGATCATCCCAACCACCTTTGAAATCAAGCACACACACCCTTAATATATTCTCCAATGTTTGGATTGTTCTTTCAGCTTGCCCATCATTTTGAGGATGAAATGCGATACTTAACTTCACCTTTGTACCAAGTCTCTTTAGAAATGACTTCCTAAAATGCAAAGTGAATTGAGTACCACTGTAATGACTTCAAAGGTCATTTTTGAAATTCTTGATAAAATTACCATTTTAGTCTTCTTAAAAGTTTCCATGAATCATTCTTGGTTAAGTCTAAAAGTCAAAGTTTGAAAATCTTATAAAAAGTTGGAGTTTTACTAAAGAAAGAATTTTTAAAAGCTTAAAATTGGAAATTTCGAGTTTTGTGGTCATCTTGAGTTTCAAGTGTTAGAATTCAATCTATTGATTCCATCAGCTACGAAATATAGAATCTGGTCTAGGAGAACTTGCAGAATTGAATTCGGAGTCAAAACAAAGATTTTGGACCCAAAGTTACTTTTTTAGTTGATTTTTAGATCATAGTTTGAATTTGGTCGATATTCGGAGTTCGGAAGCTCGAATCAAAATTCTGATAGCTCTAGTGGTTTCGAGTGGTGAAGTTAACGCTAAAAATGGTCTCACTATAATTTTTAGAGTTACCGAGATTATTTTGGGTATTTGAGTTGTAAACTAGTTTAAACAATCTTTCTCGAATTTCGGGCCAAAGAGGTCTCGAATTTGAATTTTGATGGTTCCATTGAGTTTGAAACATTATTTCGAGTAAGGTTACATGTTTGGGAGTTCCAAACAAATCTCGATGATCATTTTCGTGATTTCTTTTCTTGTGTTATGTTGTTGGTTTCTGGTGCATTTGGGTTAATGGTCTGCATTCACATGGTCTCCTCTGCATTCGCAGATTGTAGTGGTCCTTGACCTCTGCGTTCTCAATGTTAGGACCTGCATTCACGGAGTACAAGCTGCCACTACTCGGCGTTCGCGGAGTATTGAGCCATCTGGATCTCTGTGTTCGCGAATGAGGCTCCACGTTCGTGGAGCATTAAATTATCTTGAACAGTGTGATAATTTAAATGATGGTTTAATTAATTTTACACCATGGTCAACATTTCATGCTTCATTTTCAAGTGATTCTTGAAGGTTTTTCATGGTAAATCTATTGGGTAACTATTTTCTAACCTATTTCTTCAATTTTCATTGATTAAATTGTGTTTTTAACTTAGAAATTGGGATTTTAATTGGAGAATTTGGGGATTTTTTGGATTTTGTTTCCTAAAACTAAATTGATAATTTCTACCTCATTTTAACTCCATTTTCGAAATGGTTTACACTGCTAGAATTCTTATTATTTGGGGAATATTTTTATGTATTAATTTTTAGTTTCTGGCTACTTTTTTGATATGAGAGTTTTGGACTATTTTACCCTTTTCATCTGAATTGATTGATTTTAGTGTTATTAAATTCATTATGTGATTGTGATGCTATATTTGAATAAATTTTGGTGATTCAAAGTATCGTAGGAAGGGAAAAACTTTGGATTTGACTTGATTCGGGACTTTTTCTAAGGTAAGTGAAATTCTAACCTTTTGTTATATATGATTAAACCTTGTATGCTCCTATGTGTATGAAATTAAGTTCTTGGGGTAGAATTGTATCATGATAGGGTTTGATCATGAGATTTCGGATTGAGTAATTATTCATATATAGAGGCCTGCGGGCCAAGGTGGTTATGGTATCCCTTCTATTCTTTCATAGCCATTGTCCACCCGCAGATCATGTTATGGCTACAAATCCGCAGACCATATGATTCGATAGTGGTCTATGTAGACTCATTCTGGGCCTCACCGTTCCTACTTTGCAGCACCAGTTAGAGATCTAGCACCGCCAGCTAGAGGTAAAACTCCGTAGATTAGAGGCTGGGGTAGAGGTGGACGTACCGAGGGCAGAGGAGCAAATACTGCTTCTACATAGTCTGGTGGTAAAGGTATAACTTCTTCTAATGGAGGATGGGGTAGCCATTATTATACTTTCCCAGGTGTGCTCGAGGTAGAGGCCTCTAATAAAGTTATCACAAGTATTATTTTGGTTTTCCATCGCCCTGTATTTGTGCTATTTGACCCTGGATCTCCTTATTTATATATGTTTTTATATTTCTCCTTGGGATTTGACTTGCCTTGTGATGCTATGCCTGTGCCTATCCATGTTTCAACCCTGGTAGGTAAGCCCTTTATAGTGGATCGAGTGTACCAATCTTGTCTTGTGACGATATTAGGTTATGAGACTTAGGTTGACATGATTATTCTTGATATGGTTGATTTTTATATTATATTGGGGATGGATTAACTTTCTCCATATTAGGTTATTCTTGATTGCTATGTTAAGACTATGACTTTGGCCATTCCGGGTAGATCGGGTATTGTATGGCGAGGTTCAAGTGGGTCCTATCCTAACAAAGTTGTATCATATATTTGGGCACAAAAGCTAGTAGATTAGGGTTATCTTCCTTATTTGGCCTTTATCTGAGATATCGTTATTGAGCCACCACCAATGGAGTCTATTCCTGTTATTCATGAGTTTGTAGATGTGTTTCTTTTAGACCTTCTTGGAGTCTCTCCTAAAGGGACATTGACTTTACCATTGCTCTTGAGCTGGGCACTAAGCCCATTTCTATTCCTCCCTATCATATGACTCCTGAAGAGTTGAAGGAGCTAAAGGAGCATCTCCAAGATCTCTTGAGTAAAGGGTTCATATGCCTTAGTGTATCTCCTTGGGGTGCGCTTATATTATTCATTAAGAATAAAGATGGGTCTATGAGGATGTGTATTGACTATAGACAGTTGAACAAAGTGACAATCAAGAACAAGTATCCTCTCCTAGAATTGATGATCTATTTGATCAGCTTCAAGCTGCAACCATGTTTTCCAAGATTGATTTGAGATTTGGATTTCATCAGTTGAGGATTAGCGCTTCTAACATTCCTAAGACAACTTTTTGGGTGAGATATGGGCACTATGAGTTCCTTGTTATGTCCCTTGGGCTGACTAATGCCCCAACTGTATTTATAGAGTTGATGAACTTTGTATTTTGACCTTATTTGGATTCTTTTGTTATTGTATTTATTGATGATATATTGGTCTACTCCAAGACCAAGGCGGATCATGAGCAACACTTGAGGATTGTACTTCAGTGGCTTAGAAAGAGTAGGTTGTATGCCAAGTTCTCTAAGTGTGAGTTCTAGCTGAGTTCAATGGCATATTTGGGTCATATTGTCTCTAGAAAGGATATTCAGATTAATCGAGCGTAGATTGAGGTGGTTCAAGGTTGGACTAGGCCTACTTCAGCCACTGAGATTTGTAGTTTTGTGGGCCTACCTGATAATTACACACAGTTTGTTCATGACCTTTCTTCTATAACAACTTTATTAACCAGACTCACTAAGAAGAATGCTCCATTCCATTGGTCAAACGAGTGTGAGAGCTTCCAAAAGCTTAAGTTATTATTGACTATCGCTCCTATATTGACTTTGCTAGAGAAGGGTGTTGAGTTCACAGTGTATTGTGATACTTTCAGGGTCAGTATGGGTGGAGTCTTGATGCAAAAGGGAAAGGTGATAACTTATGCCTCTAGATAGTTGAAGACTCATGAGAAGAACTATCCCACCCATGACTTAGAGTTGGCATTTATTATGTTTATGTTAAAGTTGTGGAGGCACTATCTTTATAGGGTTTATTGTGACATCTTCAACAATCATCGTAACCTATAATACATATTCAGCCAGAAGAACCCAAACTTGAGATAGAGGAGGTGGATTGAGCTTCTAAAAGATTATGTTTTGACTATCCTATATCACTCGAGTAAGGTCAATGTGATAAAAAATGCTTTGAGTAGGAAGGCTTCTAGTATGGGGAGTCTTGCGACTATTCGAGTGGAGGAAAAACCCTTGGCTAGACATGTTCAGAGGTTAGCTAGTGGGTTAGTAAGATTGCTTCTTTCTTAGGATGATGGTGTACGTGCTTGCTTGGAGTATCATTCCCCCTTGATGAATCAGTTTAGGAGTCGATAGTTTAAAGATGAGAAGCTATGTCAAATTTGTGACAAGGTGATTATAAGGGAGCCTAAGGAAGTCAAGCTTGATTATGAGGGTGTATTGAGGATAGAGGGTAGGATTTGTGTGCTTAAGGTAGGTGATTCAATCAGATTGATCCTAGTGGAGGCTAACTGTACCATATATTCTATTTACATGGGAACAACGAAGATGTATCACAATTTGAGGTAGCACTACTAGTGGTGTGGTATGAAAAAAGATATCTTAGAGTTCACGGCTAGGTGCTTAACATGTTAGCCGATCAAATATGAGCATTTAAGACCAGGTGGAGAGTTTCAGAAGATGTCCATTCCCGTGTGGAAGTATGAAAGCATTGCCATGGATTTCTGGTAAACTTACCTCCTATAACTAGTGGTTTTGATTCCACTTGGGTAGTGGTGGATCAATTGACCAAGTCCACCCACTTTATTTCAATTAAGGTGAAGTTCATAGCCGAGAAGTTATCCCAACTCTACATTAGTCAGGTTGTGAGACTTAATGGAGATCCAGTGTCCATTGTATCAGATCATGGTTCATTGTTTATGTCCCACTTCTGGAGAGCCTTACAACATAGTTAGTGTATCCATTTGGATTTGAGTACAACTATTCACCATAGACCGATGGAAAGTCTGAGAGGACCATTCAGGTGTAAGAGGATATGCTTCAGGCATGTGTCATTGATTTTAGTGACAAATGGGATTAGTACTTAGCTTTGGTGGAGTTTGCTTACAACAACAGTTACCAATCCAACATTCAGATGGCTCCCTTTAAGGCCTTGTATGGATGGAGGTGTAGATCACCTATCAGGTGGTTTGACATAGTAGTGGTAGAGAGCATAGGTCTAGACATGTTGAAAGATGACCTATAGTAGGTTGGTGACAACCTAAAGTCGACAAAAAAACTATCCTGATAGACGGATTAGACCTTTGGAGTTCAAGGTTGGTGACATGGTATGGTTGAGATCTCACCCTTGAAGGGTGTCATGAGATTTGGGAAGAAGGGAAAGCTTAGTCCGAGGTTTATTGGTCCTTTTAAGATTCTGGATAGAGTGGGAAAGGTGGCTTATAGACTTACTTTGCCACCCAAACTATCTTCTGTACATCCTGTGTCTCATGTCTCTATATTATGACATTATATTCCAGAAGAGTCTCATGTGACTTCCATGGATTCAGTTGAGTTGAGCCCAGATTTGACTTATGAGGAGTAGCTGGTGGCCATTTTGGACAGGCGGGTGAGGAAGTTGAGGTCTAAGGAGATAACTTCAGTAAAGGTCCAGTGGAGCCATAGGCTCGAGAGTGAGGCCACTTAGGAGATGGAGACTGATATGCATGCCCGATATCCCAATCGTTTTTAGCCTTCAGGTATATCCCTTATCTCATGTTTGAGGATGGACATTATTTTTAGTAGTGGATGATGTAATGACCTCAAAGGTCATTTTTGGAATTCTTGAAAAAATTACCATTTTGATCTTTCCAAAAGTTCCATGGATCATTCTTGGTTATGTCTAAAAGTTGGATTTTGAAAACCTTGTAAAAGGTTGGAGTTTTGCTAAAAAAAGAGTTTTTAAAGGCTTAAAGTTGGAAATTTCAAGTTTTGTGGTCATTTTGACTTTCAAGTATCAGAATTTAATTTTGTTGATTTCATCAGTTTTGGAATGCAGAATCTGGTCTAGAGGAACTTGCATAACTGAATTCAGAGTTAAAACAAAGATTTTGGAAGTAAGGTTGTATTTTTAGTTGATTTTTGGATCATAGTTTGAATTTGGTCAACATCCAGAGTTCGGAAGCTCGAATCAAAATTCTAATAGTTTCAGCGGTTTTGAGAGGTGAAACTAATGTTAGAAATGATCTCGTTATAATTTTTAGAGTTCACGAGGTTATTTTGGGTATTTGAGTCTTAAACTAGTTTAAATGATCTTTCTCAGGTTCCAAGCCAAGAAAGTCTCAAAATTAAATTATGACAGTTTCACTGAGTCCAGAATATCATTTTTGATAGTGTTACATGTTTGGTTTATGTTCATGGGGTTCCGAATGAATCCCGAGGGTCCTTTTCGTGATTTTTGTTCTGTGTTGTGTTGCTGGTTTCTAGTGCATTTGGGTTAATGCTTTGCGTTCGCATGGTCTCCTCTATGTTCGCAGAGTGTAGTGGTCCTTGAACTCTGTGTTTGCAGAGCTAGGACCCACGTTCATGGAGTACAGGCTGCCACTACTTTGTATTCGTAGATGACCAATTCTCGGAGTGTTGAGCCATCTGGGTCTCCGCGTTTGTGGAGCATTAAATCTTCCTGAACAGTGTGATACTTTAAATGACGGGTTTAATTAATTTTCCACCATTTTCAATATTTCAAGCTTCGTTTTCAAGAGATTCTTCAAGTTTTTTCAAGGCAACTCTATTGGGTAATTATTTTCTAACATCTTTCTTCAATTTTCATTGATTAAATCGTATTTTTAACTTAGAAATCAGGGTTTTAATTTGAGAATTTGCGGATTTTTTGGACTTTGTTTCCTCACACTAAGTTGATGATTTCTACCACATTTTAACTCTATTTTGAAAATAGTTTTCACTGTTGGAATCCTTACTACATGAGGAATATTTTATGTATTAAATTTTCTGCTACTTTTTTAGCATGAGATTTTTGGACTATTTTACCATTTTCATCCAAATTGATTGATTTTAGTTTCATTAGATTCGTTATGTGATTGTGATGCCACATTTGATTAGATTTTTGTAATTTGGAGCATCGTAGGAAGAAGAAAGCTTTAGATTTGACTTTATTTGGGACTTTTTCTAAGACAAGTGTACTTCTAATCTTTTCTTAGGTATGATTGAACCTTGTATATGTGTATGCAATTAAGTTCTTGGGGATAAAATTATATCATCATAGGCTTTGATCATGAGATTTTGGATTGAGAAGTTATTCATATATCGAAATATTGACTTGTGAATTAATTGATGTTGACATTGAGATGGTGATGATGTTGAGTTATATTGTGATTACTTGTGCACTCATGAGTTACTTGATTTTGATTGTTGAAATACATGATTCATATGGGCATCTTGTATATTCTATTTTCATGGACATGACTATTACGTTATAATTGTGTTCTTGTTTGATGATCCATTGATGATGAAAAGCTAAAAGAAAATGGATCAAAAAAGAAAGAAAGAAAGAAAGAAAGAAAAGAAATGAAAGGTTGAAGGAAAATAGTTTTGGCTAGATACAAAAGTAAATGTCGAAGGGAAATAGTTTTGGTGGATACATGGTCCATGTGAGGTCGCCATGGTTCTGGTCTGAGTTTATAAGCGGATGTGTATCACAGGACAGATATGCTTCACGATTATTTGACATTATATTACATCACTTACATTCCATGGCATCCATACCATCTCACATGTTTCTTCCTTGATATGGTTATATGTATTATATGTGAAATTATGAACAAGTTGAGACTGTTTATATTATCGGAGATCTATTTGACTATTGGACTTGTTGTACTAGTTGGATATTTTGAGATACTATTCTATTAGATGTGTATATATGTCTATGTATATTGTTTTGCACTGAGACTTTTCTGAGTTGAGGTATGTAGTTCGACGGTATGTGGTTGGGTATAAAAGAGTACTTGTGTTCTTTATTATTTTACTTTAGGTTAGGTTTTATTTTGCTGAGTACCCTGCTGTTTGGTGCTCACCCCCTTGCTATATTCTTTTGTTGGTTTTGAGCCCGGTCTTTCTTGCAGGACTTCCATATTATCGGATCGAGATTCAGGATCACTTGTGAGGTAGCTGCTTGTTTCTTTGGCAGACCTTTGAGGATTCCATTATTATGTTTTGTTCTATTTGAGGACTAGACATTTTTACTTGTATTTCATTTTGAGTATTCTTATGATTAGAGGCTTGCATATGTGACACCCGTTTTGGAATGGTTGTAGCTTTTGATTTCCTATGCTTACCTATCTTATTAGAGTATTTATCTTCTGCCTTGTTATTATTTTGGGTTGTGTAGTTTTGAGCTGACACGCCTTGGTGGCTTTGGTGAGTGCCATCACACCCAGATTTCAGATCGTGACAACGATGGTCCAGTATAATGGACAATGGAATCCCTAGTAATCTCACCAACTCTTTGATGTAAACCTTTGCATAATCCTCGACACCATAAGAAGTCATAATGGGTAAAAAGTGGGTTGATTTCGTCTATCCACAACCACCCAGTTTGAGTCAAATTGCTTCCTGGTCTTTGGCAAACCCATAATGAAATCTATATTCATCTCCTCCCATTTTCAAGTAGGAATCTCAATATCTTGAGTTAAACCACTTGGTCTTTGGTGTTAAACTTTCACTTGTTGATAATTTGCATATCGAGCTACACACCTTGTTATGTTCTTTTCCATGCCATTCCACCAATATACTTCTCTTAAATTTTTATACATTTTGATGGATCTCGGATGAATAGAATATTAAGAGTTATGAGCCTCATCAAGAATCTTCTCTCTTAATCATCAATATTAGGGACCCACAACCACTCTTGGTCTCCATCTTTCCCTTGTGAGAAGACCTCTATCTTCTTATCATCTACCAGCTTCTTCAACTTAACCCCTATCAGATGGAACTCTACCCTTTTTGTTGGGTTAGAGCAAGTATGAAGTCAGGGAGGAAGAAGAACAGAGTGAAGAAATAATATAGTAATATTTACCTTTCCCAACTCTTAGAAATGGAGAAGGAATAAAAAGTATAGTGAACCAAGGTAGGATCCATGTCTTGTTTCACTTTAACTGGCACTACTAAGGATGATTTTGCGCCATTTTGTACAAATACACCACCATTGCTTGAACCATTTAACCTCACACCCAAACGAGCTAAATAGTGCACTTCTTTGACTAACTCTTTCTTTCCATCCTCAATATGTGTTATGCTGCTCATAGATACTCTACTAAGTGCATCAACCACAACATTTGAAAGAAGCATATGGGCTTGTCCCCAAAGCATTGGAACTCACCAAATTTTCAATAGCAAATGCCAAAAAAGCTAGCAATGAAAGTGAGGAGTGGTATCATTGTCCGTCCCTATATGGTGATATTATGTAGGCAAGAGTATGTATTAGTACGTTGGAATGTACTAAGTATGTAAGTATGCAATGCATCAATAAATATCATACACAATATCAAATAACAATAGAATAAGGACAAGATATGCATGGATCAATACACCTTTAAAATCATATGTGGAAGCATCATAAAATATTTCATATCCTAATAGACATACATATGTGAGAATAGAACTATAACCGACAATAAGACCATGTCGTCGATTACATGGAATTCTAATGTTCCCTCTACACCGAACAAAATAGGAGTCTACTTTGCCAAGGTAGACCGGACCCTCACCCCTTAGTCTCTATCCTAGCACGGTGAGTGTCACAAGTATGTGTAAAGACCACACCCTTTATCATCATATCATCATAAAAATGATACTTTCATACTTAGAATCATATTCATAAAATCGTAGCTTAGTTATAGAAAATTAGGTATAGCATGGGTTCATAGTCAACTGAACCAAAATCATGTAAAATCATGCAATTTGATAATAATCCACGCTCACTTGAGAAAATAGATCATAATTGAAGAGTAGTTCTTGCAATTGAATGAGAATTGAACAAGACCTATCATGGAGTCATGAACCCTAAGTTGAATTTGAAGAGAATTCATGGAAAGATCATTGATTTCATATAATTGAAATGAATTCATATTAGGATAGATCAATAATCATAATCTAGATCATAATTGAAGAAACTGGGTAGAAGTAGAGAAGACCCATAAAATTCACATACTTGAAATTAGGTAAAAATTGAGAATTTAGAAGGAGAACCATAGAACAAAGAATTCTATGAGTGAAAACTCACATACCTTAAGTGATTGCCTTGGAAAACTTGAAGAAAATTAAAGATTGTACTTCAATTGATCTTCAATGGAGTTTTTGCTTGGAGGAGAAAAAAACTTTTGAGAGTAGTTTTAAAGAGAGAATTTTTGTAATGTGTGAATTGTAAAAGAATGGGGTTAATTTGGGGATTAAAGGCAATTTATAGGATGAATTTTAGTGCTAAAAATAGCCCAAAATCACTTAAATAAGCTTAGAAAAAGTTTAAGACTTTCTCACTTAGTGCAGGAATTTTAAGGAAAAATTTGAAATATGATGAAACAAGTCTGCGACGTGGAGTTGTTTCACCATAGTTCTTTTTTTTTTGCAAAATTCAATCTTCCCACTGGTTTGAACCTAGAATAAGTTTATGTCACTTTTATACTGAAATGAACTCTCTTCGCGACGTGGAGAGCTCGCAGATGCTTCTAGAAATGCAAAAATTTATGAAAATTATTTTTTCACTATGGCTGATCTAAAACTCGAAAGAGATCATTTTCCCATATAATTTTGCCTCCTGATTAAGAATCCAACCTCAGATTTTCAAAAAATAATATGGATGGTACGTTATGCAATGCATATTTCACAAGGTCATTCGAAGGTATTTTGAAAGGTGTTACAGTCAACATGAACCTCATAAAGATAATGCCGCTAAATCTTCAATGCAAATACAACGACGGTCAATTCAAGGTCATTAGTCGAGTAGTTACTTTCATACACTTTCAATTGCCTTGAGGCATAGGCAACGACCTTTCCATGTTGCATCAAAACACAACCCAACCGTACACGTGAGGCATCACAATAAACAACAAAAGCATCCGATCCTTCAGGCAATATCAAAAGAGGGGTTGAAATATGATGATCCTTCAATGTTTGAAAGCTTTTCTCACATTTATTGGACCATTGAAATTTCACCTTCTTCTGGGTCAACTTAGTCAAACGAGAGAAAATGGAAGAAATCCCCTCAATAAATCTTCTATAATATCTGGCCAAATCCAAGAAGCTCCTGATGTCAGAAGGATACAATGATCTGGGACAATTCTTCACCGCCTCCTCTTCTTGGGATCAACTCTTATACCATGATCAAAAACAATGTGGCCAAGAAAAGCCACCTCCCTTAGCCAAAACTCACACTTGCTAAACTTGGCAAAACTTTGCCTCTCTCTCAATATTTGCAACACAATTCACAAGTGGTCCTCATTCTCCTTTACATCCCGTGAATAGACTAATATATCATCTATGAACACAACTACAAACATGTCCAAATATTGTTTGAAGATTCTATTCATCAAGTCCATAAAAATTGCAGGAGAATTAGTTAGTCCAAACGACATATCCAAGAATTCAAAATGACCATATTGGGTTCTAAATGTTGTCTTTGGAATTTCATCCTCCTCCACCTTTAATTGGTAATACCCAAATCAAAGATCAATTTTAGAGAAGTAGTTGACACCTTATAGCTGATAAAAAAGGTCATCAGTCCTCGAAAGTGGATATTTATTTTTGATGGTCAATTTGTTCAATTATCAATAATCCACACATATCTGAAGTGAATCATCCTTCTTTCTTACAAACAATAAAAGAGGACCCCATGGAGATATACGAGGCCTTATAAGACCTTTATCAAGAAAATCTCTTAATTATTCCTTCAATTCTTTCAACTCCACTGGGGCCATTCGATATGAATGTAATGATATAGGTTGAGTATCGAGTAAAATATCAATGCCAAAGTCAATTTCTCTTTTGGGAGAAATACTGAGCAAGTCATCGAGTAATTCATTAAAATCAGGAACTAAATCAAGAGTAAGAACATTAGACTCAACATCCCTAACCCAAAAAACATGATATATGCAACCCTAGAGATCATTTTCATAGCCTTTACATAAGAAATGAACTTACCCTTGAAGAACGAATAAGTTCCCTTCCACTAAAGAATGAGCTCATTAGGGACTTAGAACTTGACCCTACAACTTATACAATCAATAGAAGAATAAGATGCATGCAATTAATTCATACCTAGAATAATATGAAAATTGGTCATAGCAAGCTCAACCAGATGACATGGAAAGACTCTATGCAAGACCGATATAGGAAAATTTCTATAAATTTTCTTGGCTAAAATTGGCTCACCAATCGGAGTGTAGACCGAGTATGGCTCTAACAAGACTTTGAGAGACACATCAAATATTATAGCAAGGTAAGGAGTGACAAAAGACATTTTTGCATCGAGGTCAAGAAAATCATACACATCAAGATCAAAGACTTTTAACATACCTGTAACCACATGAGAAGACTCATCAACCTCTTTCCTAGAAAGTAAGTCATCAAATCGATTACCACGTGGCCCACCTCCTTGATCTTGGGCACCTTTTTGCACTTGGACTCTTTGAACCATTTGACCTTTTTAACATCCTTCTATACACGTGTTTGCAACATTAGGACATTCAAAGATCTTCTGCCCCATTTTCCCTTAACTAAAGAAAACACCCAAGCCTCTAAAATAATCACCTCCATGATTCTTTCCACAGCTTGTACACTTAAGAAGAGTAGAACCACAACCCTTAGCACCATCAACTTGAGATTAGGGGTAGGCACCCTATCCCTATCAAACCTCTGAGGATCACCTTTGCATGACCCTTGGCCTTGTTGGAAATGGCCACCACTGGACTTAGCATGTGAAAATTCACCATCAAAATAAGCCCTCTTGGACTCCCACATCCTTATCTTTTGAAGCTTCTCACTCTCAATTTATTCGACATGAGTCATGAGCTGAGAAATATCCATCTCCTTAATAAGCATTATGATTTTACATTCCATTTTCACCAAATCGGACACTCCCAAAATAAATTTGTTCATATGGGCCTTTGAGTCAACCACCAAAGAAGGAGCATACTTAGACAACTTTGTGAACTTGAGGGAATACTCCTTCACACTCATATCAACTTGGTTTAGATTCATAAACTCTATTACTTTAGCCTTCCTCAATTTAAGTGGAAAGAAATGATCAAGAAAAGTGGCTTTAAAGACCTCCAAACCAATAGGCCCTTCTTCATCATTTCTCTTAGACTTCCATTGAGTGAACCAAACTTGAGCAACCCATTTGAGTTGGTAAGCTACCATCTCTGCCTTCTCCTAAGAGGATACACCTATAATCTCCACCATCTTATAGACCTCATCAATAAACTCTTGTGGTTCCTTGCGCACCTTTGAACCATAGAACTCTGGAGGGTTAATTCTAGAAACATCTCTCACCCTAGAAGCTGGAGTAGGAGTCTTTGGAGAAGCAACAACTTGATCCAACATAGTGATATCAACCCTAAACTCTTCATTGGTTAATTGATTATCATGAGGGTATTGAGAAACTTGAGGAGCTTGGTCCTCATTAGCACTGAATCCCCTTGGCAATGGAGCAAGTCTTGGAGGCATTTTATGAAAATTACAAAGGACAAGCGTTAGAGGATAAGGGTCTTGAAGACATGACATAGATCACAAATGAAGTAATGATTTCCTAAATGTCTCGTAGCCTCTCACTCATCGATTTGGAGTGCTTCACATCTATGAGCAAGATTCTACTAGACGCGACATGTTGGACTCCCTAGGATACTTTTAAACCTTGTGTGTTGATATCAAGTTTGTCCCATGAACCTAGGGCCTAGTTGTGACACAAAGAACAAGAAACCCAAAAGTACCCCATCCAATACTCTTGTTCATCTTATAAGCATACATAAGGTAAATAAGCATAATAATAAGTAAAGAAGGTGAAAAATATAAGAATCCATACTTTCCCATTAAAGGGAGTTACAACAATACGTTCAAATATGTCTCTACATCATAGATCTTGGGGAGGGTCTAGAACATACTACTAGCTCACCCTCAAGATAAAGTAAAATCATAAAGTCTCAACATAACAAACATAAGCATGAGTAAGGTTTTTCCTTGAGGATGGGAACTCACCAAATCTTTAATGCACCAAATCCAACTCTAGCCATGAAAAGGGAGAAGTAGTCTTGTTGTCGCCCATCCCTACATGGTTAAATCATATAGGCCAATACTATTCATTAGTGCATAAAATACAATAAGTATGTAGGTATGTCATGCATCAAATAAACATTGTAATCATTATAACAATATGCCTAATCATAACAATAGAATAAGGACAAGATATGAATGATCTATGCAACTTTAAAACCCATGAGTGGAAACATAATAAACATTTCATAACTAAGTAGAGATACATATGTAAGAATAGGACCATAACTAACAACAAGACTATGCGGACTATTACATGGAATCTTGATGTTGCCTCTACATTAAAAAAAGAGTAGTCTACTTGCCAAGGCAAACTATACCTCACCTTACGAGACATTCCCATTTCAATAAGTGCTTAACATGAACCTTACGAACCTTACCTATTTCGGTGAATGCTTAACATGTGTGTATCCACTTACATAATACCATATAGGCACATGACAAAATCCTATGGTGGCTTATAGCTATGAGACATGAGAATTTATATAAGGACCCTTAGGGATAGTCCCCCTCACTGAAGCTCATTCGGTGCTAACTCAGATTTCATGAAATAAATAATTATTCAATATACATAGACATCATCATAGTTTAGAATTCATACTCTCATAGCTTGTAAAAGCTGTATAATAATCTCATCAATATTTCATGACATAAGAATACTCCATCGCATGATTACATAAAGTGTAGGTATATCTTATCATTATTTCATAATCATTAGGGTTTTAGGTCACTCTCATCATCATTGTCATCATCATAACATACTTTCACACTTCAAGTCATCGTCATAAAAATCATAGCTTCATAGAAAATTAGGGCAAGGTATGAGTTCATGAACAATTGAAATTAAAATCATGAAATTTGAATGAAAATTATGTTAGATCACTATAATTGATATCAATTTGGATTATTAGAAAAGGAACCATATCAATACAATAAGCCCTAATCATCATAAGTTTGAATTCACCTGAAATTAATTGAAAATTACTAAATTCATGTAGTTCATCATAATTCATACATAATAAAGTAAATTGATCATGTAATAATCATAATCTAAGAATTTGGAATCAAAGTATGAAAACCCATACTTGAACTTAAAAAAAAGGGAGAGTTTGAATTGATCTCCATAGATGAATCTAGTACATAAATAAATTCCTACATACCTCAATAGAGAAACCCTAGAAGACTAGACCAATTGACGCTGAAATCCTTGACAAAAATCTTGAATCCCTAAGCTTCAAGGGAGGTTTCACTTGAAAGAGAAAATTTGGAATTTCGGGGGTGAATTTGAGAGTGAATGAGTTAGAATGAGAATAGAGATAGTTTTAATAGATTTGAGGTGGTTAAGTTAGTTACAGGGGTCAAACTAATGTAGTTTAGGATTCAAATATATTGGAAATGACCAGAAAGCCCTTCATTAACTTTCTATTGGACTCATCAATGAGGGGTATCTACGAGTTGTAGAATGAACTACAAATAGTAAAACTTTAGTTTCGTCTAGTTGGGAATAAATTCTTGGAAACAGTTTCTAAACCTCACTTTATGAAACCACTTTTATGACTCGTACATTCATTTATGGGTCGTACTTGGCCCTCGTATTTGGACCTCCAATACTTAGAATTTCCACCTCTCAGTGACCCCATCTATGAATCTTTTTATGATCCGTAAACCCAACTACAATTCGTAGACCATACTCGTAATTCCAACCCACACATAGCCAAATTTTAGTCTCCAACACTCCCATTCACGACACCTTTCATTACCGTGTTCCAGATTACGAATCATCTTAGGCTTCGTAAACTCAACTTTTAGTGTTCCAAACTTTGATCATGTCTTTGACCAACCATGAAACATGTCTATGACTTTTGGTTCAATTCACGAGCCATAGTGGTTTCCACCTTAACATACCTCAAAAATATCAAGAAGGTATTGCAGTTGTCATTGTAAAATTTACCCAAGAAGGAGTCAAGGGTAAATCCACAAGGAATGGTTATTTAAGTTTGGAAGTATTAATTTGAACTAAAAGATTGTAGCATTAATAAGAGGGATTGTAACTAACATGTAACTAATTAATAGTTTCAAGATTCGAATTAAAATGATAATTAGGAGATAAGTTAAGAGTCAGCAACACAAAACGAGGGTTTCGCTCGTTATAGGACTTGACCAAACATCTCATGACATGAGTTGACGACAACCATGCAACACCTGTATGAAAGTAAGTACTGTTAACATGGGACAAGAGTTCAAAAAATGGGTCTCTTAACTTGAATGAATATGTCAATTGAATGTGAGTAGGATAGAATGTTTGTAACCACTATTTTTGATAAGACAATAGTAGTGTTTCATATGAACTTGTTACAACTTCATATGCAAAATCACTATAAGACACGCTTGACCTAAGCAATTTATAAGCAAACCCTCTAATACCTTAGTTGTTGAATCCAATCCAAGCATTCAACCAAAACCCACTATATTTCAATGCTATCATGCTCATTACACACTTCAATCATTCATAACTAATGCAACAATTGAAGATCTAAATATAACCATGAGTTTGTAACCTCAAGATTTTTTGTTAAACATAGTAATGAACATTAACTCACTTCAATTAACAACAAAACATTCAAAATAGATAAGATCCAATTATAAATCAAGTACCTATGTTAATTACACGTCATTTACAATAGGGGTTTTAGCTAGACATCATTAAAAGATAAAGTTCAATACCAATATCTACTTCCATTGTAATGGGTTCAGAGAAATACAAAGAATTAGAAAGAATGTCTTCTCTCCTAACTCCAATTCCTCTTCCCCAAATCTTGACTTCAAAAACCCTTTTCTCCCAAGATGAAGTACTATCCTCTAGAAAGGTTCAGTGTACTCTCTGAAGTGTTCTCTCAAGTATTCTTCTCAGTGTGTCAATTAGTGATCTCCAAATCCAATTTATACTTCATGAAATTTTTTTTGAGTTTGTGCACATTTCATCAATGAACGGTCAAGGTCAGCCATCGCCGAACACTTTGGCAGTATGCTGAATATGCACTTTGACCGACTTTTAAATTAGCTGATGAAGGCATTGGTCTCTGCAACTTTAGACGACTTGACTGTGCATTACTGATCCTATTTGGCTATCCACCAAACCTTCACTAACATCTCTTTTTTGCTTAGCACTTTAGGGGTTGGACTTTGCAACATTAGGAGATCAGTGTCACCCTTCAGGGATCCACTGAATAAGTTGGTGATATGATTTTGACAACCTTTTAGGTATTTTTGCTCCTTTGTCCCGTGTTGTTGAGTTTCATCCTTCTATGCACTTTTATCCTCAATCTTAACATAAAACACAAAGATTAGTAAGCATATGAGACACAATAGTACATTGAGGATAATATTTTCTTACTTTTTAAGATCCATATGAGTCCAAAATATAGACTCATAAACACCCTCAACTTGAACTTTTGCTTGACCTCAAGAAAATCAATTATTAATCATTCTAAGGCACAATGCTTGCGAATAGGACCATAAGGAGCAGCACATACGTTTCTCTCTTTGTCGTCAATTTTTAAAGCTTCTACAAATCACTTATGTAATTTTGAAGCCTCAAGAGATGACTAAAGAGTAATCAAGGTAATGTTATACTCACTATTGCCAATGTGATTGCTAATCACTGCCCAAAAACATCACCATTTTCCCTCTTAAAAAAGAAGATCCTTATACACAAAAGATTATGACATTGATTGCAAGGATCTAACAACACTCGTACTCACAAGTGAGAAATTGCATGCAAGTTTCTATCCATAGACTTGTCCTTATTTTCAATCATTATTTACTCCATTTTATTTGGACTAGGATCAGAAAAGACTTTCCTAGTATTGTAATGTAGGCTAAGGATGGGTAGGATAATATTTGGATAATAGTAACTCATCCCATCTTGAACTTTATACACACTCTTTGGTCTCATGATTCTTTTGATCCTCATTCTTTTTCTCTTCCCAATGACATCATTTTACTTTGGATCTCAATCCTAGGTGTCCCTTATGCAACTATTCTTCAACAATTTTGCAGGTTCCTCTTTTTCAAGAAAATTCTTTTCTTTCTTTCAATTTTCAAGCATTTTTCCTCTTTTCCTTTCATCATGCAAGGACGACTCCACTTCTTTCTTGTTTTTTTCCTCAACTTTCAAGTAGAAGACACCCCTCTTTTTACCAACACCCCTACTTTTACTACTTTAAGCTCAAGGAGGGAATGGTGAAAAATAAAAAGTGATTATTTTTCCAATCAACAATCAAGGCTGACAAGGTTGCCAAAGAAAGGCTTAATGATCAAAGGGCCTCACAGGGGATGCTATTCAATGTCAATAGAGGCTTATTTGGTCAAAGTGGACTCAAAAGATACCAAAGAACGCCCAAGGTCATCTTCCTAATCCGAACTCAACAAAGATACACCTCAAAATAAATCGGACAAGTTCTAGATATCACAAACACGTCTTTCAATAATTATCTCACCTCACATGGCAACATAGATCTGAATTTAAACAATAGCTTGACAACACACACTCACAATTCACGATCATTGCATATCCAAGCTCGATACTTACGTAGTCAACTCAAGATACTTCAAATCCATGCATGTATTGTTTTACAAGAAATAAACTAACTGGTGAGTTAGTACATGCTCATGATTCATGGCACTATCCAAATCAAAGATATTGGCAATAGATATTCAGATTGTTATGAACTTAGAGACATAATAAAATGCTTTGGAAATGGTTTTTTATATATGCATGGGTTTGCCAAAAATCCAAGGACATCATTGACACACATCATTCACAAACATCCATCAAAGCAAAAATAAAATTAAAAGAAGTTACTAGATATTACAACTCAAAATAAAAGAATATTTATAAACCAAAAATAAAGGATTGGCTCAATTACACATCAACAAAAATTAAAACTAACTAACTCATTGTCTCATCCAATCATAACACAACCAAAATAAAACCAAGTAAATATCAACATCATCAATAAATAATGGGACTGTAATTGCTCACCCCCTCCTAAAAAGAAACATTGTCCTTATTGTATAAGAACAACATCAACAATGATAAAAAAGTAGTGAGAATTATAATCTCCCTGATAAATCATCATGATATGGTAGTGGTAGTGGAGCTGAAGAAGAGGTAATGGGGCATACATGCCCAAGTCCTGTGGTACAGTATATGAAATAGGTGCCGGAGTAGTGGACTCTGACTTAATCTGACGTATCCCATGCTCTAGCTAATCTTTACCTGATGTGCCACTAGTCCCAATCATGGATATATCAAGAATTGACTTAATAGTGATTGTAGCTACGATATCCTCCTCTATCGCCATCAACTCCTCCCGTGCCGGAAAGAAAGGCTCAACTCCTAAAGCCTCTTCATTAGTCTTTGGGTAACTTGGCATATTATCTCTTTCAATCCTCTTATTAGGAAAAACTCTTGTGGTAGCCTTGGGAGCCACATTCTAATCAACCTCAGATGGCAAGTTCAGTGCACTCCATAGTGAAGTGATATCCATAGACTTCAATGCAACCATCTCCTTATTTAACTTAATAATGTCGTCCTTTATAGCTATCATATCAACACTAAAATACACCCTTGGACTCCACAACAATCACCCTGTCAGATAAAGCTTGTATCTTTGCTCCATGATCCTCCAAAGTCACCTCTAACCTATCCATCCTCAGTTTTTATGCCTCAATCAACTCCATCTGCTTCTTTTATTCATCTATTCTTGGGGGAAATATAGTAGACATGGCCCTTTCAATCAATTAGGGAAAGAAAGACTCAACTCGTGTGGCCCTAATATCAGTCGACTCGGCTAACTAGGCAATTAAAAAAATAGTAGCCTTTGTGATTTGGAGTTGGTCTTACAGAGCCCGAGGCTCAATCTGTGTAGATAATGGAGGAGTTGCGGTAGAGGAGGAAGGCAATGTGGGAGAGAAAGATGGTGTACCTATCTATCTTTAGTGCTGCTCTACAGTGAAAAACTCAAGTGTCTTAACATCCACAACTAGCGTGGTGTCCGATGGCTTCTTCCTAACCCAGTCCTCCTCATCTCTTTAGAACTCAGCCTTAATACATCAGATATCTTTGGAGGCTAATGAAGTAATCTCAATATTATTTTTTCAAACAAAAGGTACTCTGACTCGTCGACACAAGGATGTGATGAGGCTTGGAAATAGGAGAGAGGTCTGAAGTTGCTTTGCATGGGTGAGGATCTCTGAGGCAATAATTGAACCAAGATTTAACTTCCTGCGATCCATAATACAAGCAATCAATGCCACTTTTGGATGACGGAAAATTGACTCATTTTGGGATGACATGAGGTTGCTACTTATAAACCCATACCAGAACTTTGCAGGAATTTTCAAATCTTTCTTTTTAATCACTAACCCCTCACCCAACCATGAGGGAGTTGCTATGCCAATCATCTGGTCCAGCCACACTTTTAGATCATTAAGGGTCTTCTTCTCAACCATGTCGGCCAAGTTGTGTAAATCCAAAAGGTGCACCCTAATAAGTCATTTATATCCGCCTTAATACCATGGGAACACCTCTCACTTCAATAATATTGACTGACTTTGGAGTAATTTTAATCCGGCACTTACTCTTCAGGATGACTTTGGAATATGCCTTATAGAACTCATAGACTCAACTCAAAATATAAGGTTCCCAAGGTATGGTGAAGTGTTGAAATGATGAAATTTCAAAGTGTACCAATCCTCGGGGTACCTATCAATAACCCCATCAGTGGACAACCTCCTCTCCTCCAAAATAGTTTTCAGCCCCACTACTTTATACCTATTTAAGTGTCGAGGGGCTATAGTCTCTTGAATGGTTTGTGAAGTTTGGAGGAGAGGGTTATACTATGCTTTGTACCAGGCCTCCACTCTATGTCATTTATGGATCCACTTCGAAGCTAGAGGCTCATGTATGGGGGTTTTGGATCCCACTTGATTATTATCCGAGCTTGTCCATTCAACACTGAGGGACCCTTCTTCATCACTTTGTGAATCCTGTTGCTTTACCGTATTTCTTTTGCCTTTGCCCTATTCTTCCTATGTGTTCTTGGTGGTTTTTGTTTCGCCCTCTTGATAGCTATGATGGCTGCTCAGATTATTTGGGATCCTCCTTGAGTCATAGTATCTTTTTTCAAGCCATATCTGCAAAACAAGATTATCATGTGTGTGAGAATTAACAGTATTAAAGAAGGAATAAAACAATAAGCATAAGGAAAATAGGATAGGCAAACAGGTCACTTTTCTCACCAAATATGTTCGACGGATCGTCGAAGTGATTCGGCAGATCGCCAAACTGATTCGGTGGTCAAATGACCGTTGCCTTTCTTTATAGTTTTTAGGGTCTAAATCACTATCATATTTGACGATAGATGTGTGCATTCAGTGATCTGCCAAATTGATTCGGAGGTCAAAATAACCATCGCCAAAAGTGATAGAAGTCCACATACAAAATTTCTCACAAAGTGGTGTTGTGGCCTTTCTGCGCATCGTTGAGTCAATTTCGGTGGTCAAAATGAGCATCACCAAAAATGACAGACATATGTAAATTTCTCCCAAGATTAAAATTCAAGCACATCACATAAAAACCAGGGAAATTTCACACACAACCATACTAACACATCATCACACATGCTCATAGGTCTATTTTATCTAACATTCTCATCATGGGTGCGAATTCAATCAAACAACGACTTTACCCTTAAGAAGTACATCACCCACTCTATCATCGGGCTAGTTTAAGTTGATCAATCAACTCACAGGTTACTCATACTTTACCCACAACCCATAAGGCAAACACAAACTTATAAACATGCTTTTACATCTATAGTCTCAAGTGATCAAAAATTCAATATCCCAATAAAAGCTTCACAACAAGACATTATGGTTAAATTTGGATAAAACACAATCACATTCAATGATTAGACACCAGACTTACAAATGTAACTTATATCCATAACAAATACTGAATCAATTTCATCAGACATCACTAAAAATCAAGAATCCAACTAAACAAGTACAACTTGAAACATAGGGTTCTAAAGGCATCATGTCAATATAGCACACACGATTCTTAATGACTTTCCAACTTCATGTAACAATTCTCATGCTTTAATAGCCAAATTTAAGCCCTACTAACTTAAGACATCCTCACCCATGAAGAAAAAGGTTCAAATGCATAACTCTATCAATGCAAAGGTGATGAAATGAACAAAGATTGATTTGTTGATGATTTACAACCACAATAACAATCACAAAGAAAATAAAAAAATTATATGCTACAAGGGTATTTCGTCGCTTAGGAAGTGAAGAGGGAGGAAGGGGAAAAGTGA
This sequence comes from Solanum aculeatissimum, assembly GCA_038996855.1. Taxonomy (NCBI): domain Eukaryota; kingdom Viridiplantae; phylum Streptophyta; class Magnoliopsida; order Solanales; family Solanaceae; genus Solanum; species Solanum aculeatissimum. The sequence goes on along the minus strand of JBCEWC010000865.1, from coordinate 20,276 downwards.
AAGGGTGCAAGAATTTGAAAAGCTCAAATAGGTCGATCAGGTGCGAGATTCGGCGATGCCAAGTTACCCTGTCAAAAATATTCGGTGATCCATCAAATATGTTCCTGACTGTCTTTTCTTAGTGTTTCAAACCTGTTCATCTTCACCGGAAGGCGGTGGAACTTTGCATTACCCAACCATTTTGGTGATCCACCGAATTACAACTTTGATCGCCTAATTTGACATCACCTAAAGAGTCATCAACTAACTCAAAAAGAGGTCAAACCAGTGACCGCCATTTCAACTCGGCGATCCATTGATTAGAACATCGTGTTGCCCTTTTTCTCCCACGTCAAATTCTCTATTTCACATACCTACACAAGTAACACCTGTTATTTAAAAACTACCAACACCTTGAGTTGCCTCCCAAGTAGCACCTTATTTAACGTCGTGGCATGACAAAGTCCTTCTTAAATCACAGTTTCTTAATACGGTCAATTACTGACACCACCCAAAAGTCCATAGGTTGCTTTATCGCCTTATAAATTTTGAATACAATATCCTCGTCATTCACTCTAAACTTCAAATCTCCTCTATCTACATCAACTAATGCCTTCCCAGTAGCCAACAATGGTCTACCAAGGATAATAGACACATCCACATCCACTTCACAGTTAAGAATCATAAAATTAGCCAGTAAAATGAACTTGTCGACCTCAACCAACACATCATGCAAAATACCAATTGGTCTTTTGATGGACCAATCAGCCATAAGAAATCTTATCATCATTGGTGAAGGGGTGTCCAAGCCTAATTCCTCAAAGATTTCCAAAGGCATAAGGTTAATGCTGGCTCAAAGGTCGCACAATGCTTTGCCAAGTTTGCAAGCCCTAATCGTACATGGGATAGTAAAAGCACTTGGGTCATCTTTCTTCGCTACCAAATTAGTGGTCACAAGCACACTACAATGGTGCGATACCTCAATTATTTCACATTCCAGGTTCCTTTTCTTGGTCATGAGTTCTCTCATAAGCTTAGAATAACCTGGTATCTCCACTAAGGCTTCTACTAATAAGATATTGATAGAGAGAAAGTTGAACATGGATAGAAACTTCTGAAATTTAGTTTCATCATTTTTTTCCTTCAGTCTTTGGGGAAACGGAGGATCAATATTCACTTGGGGAGCCTTCAACTTTGAGGATGAGGAAATTTTTTTGGGGGGTCCATTTTTACCTTAATCGAATCCCCCCAAACTTTCACATTGTTATTACTGCTGGAATTGCTTAGAGAGTCACTTTTCTCATCGACCACTGTATCACCTTCCACTTTCGAATCATTTTCACCCTCAAATAAAGAGGACTTGGTTCCATTTCCTAGCTTAACATATGGTGGAGGTGCAACTCCTTCAATAACCTTGCCACTACGCATAGTAATGACTATGTACTGTTGGTTATCACTTTTCGAGTTAGACATTGTGTCACTAGCTAAGCCTCTTTTTGTCTTTGGTTGAGATGGGCTGAGATCGTGCTTAGTTGTGTTTCCAAGTGCTTGATTGAACGAGTGTGATGTCACTATTTGACTTAATTGGGACAAATCTGACTTCATTTATTTTAGCACTTTATCTGAAGCCTCCACTTTATTAAAAATTCTATAAGCATATCTTCAGTACAAAAGCTTTTTGGATTCACCATAGGCTCTTTAGGCTTCATCCTATCATGAGGTGGTATGTATCTATCTCTTTCACCTTCTCTTTCTCTCCACCCTCTTGATCGATCTTGCCACTCTCTTTCTCTCTGACCATTGCCATTGTTCCAACCTTGATTCTTGGGTGGCCTTGGAAAGGCGCATCGATAACCTATCATTTGATTCCCCATATAATGTACCTCCTCATTATAACCAACATCATAAGTCACTTCATCAAGAGGCAAATCACTAGCACACCCAACAATATTTACACTCTTATGACCACCACCCATCACATGCTTTGTCAATAGATCAAATTGTGTCATCATTTTAGCCATATTCTTATCTCTTTCTTGATCCTTAGTCATTTGATCTTTGGATGGTCCCCTTGGTATAGAGGAAATGAGGTCGTCATAGTGTACCATGTTCGATTGATCTTTGTCATGTCATCCAACAAAGTCAAAGCTGCAACAAAAGATTGTTTCATTATGCCACCTCTCACCAATTGATCAATAATACCATTATTAACCGCTTCAAGGCTGACATAAAAATATTGGGGAAGAAGATGGTCTGGCATGCCATAATTCGAACATTGGAACAAGAGATTTTAGAACCTCAACCACATTTCATGCAACGGTCCCCTTCAATTCTCTTAACATTTTCAATGCTCCTCCTAAGTTTCACCATTTTTAGGGAGGAAAGAATCTTCCAAAAAATGCATCAAATAACTCTTCCCATGAGGTGATAGAATCTTGTGGTAGCTCTGCCAACCACCTTACTACTGCTCCAGATAAGAAAAATAGAAATAATCTCAACCGAATAGCTTTCTGAGTCACTCCTCTGAAGCTAAATGGTAAACGTACATCTATGAAATTGTGGATGTGCTCATGTGATAAGCCACCAAATAATCCTTTCATTTGGAATAGCTGGAGCATAGTACTTGTAACGTGAAACAAAACATTGCCCATGAGCGGGGGCAATCTAATTGCTCTGGTGCTACTAACTTGGTCCCATTCAACATCATTGAAATTTTCAACATCATCACCATTTACACTTCCGTTGGTACTCATATCTTTACTTAAAAAAGAAATTTAACATAAAAGATAAGAAAAACAAGTAAGAATGTTCAACTACAATAAATTAATTCAATCAAACATATTTAACAAGAACACAACATTGTTCCCCGACAACGACACCATTGTGATGTCCACCTCAACATACCTAAAAAAATATGAAGAAGGTATTGCGATCGTCATCACATAATTTACACAATAAGGAGTCGGGGTCGAATTTACAGGGAATGGTTATTCAAGTTTGGAAGTATTAATTTGAACTAAAAGATTATACCATTAATAAGGGGGATTGTAACTAACATGTAACTAATTAACGGTTTCAAGATTTGAATTAAAACTATAATTAGAAGATATGTTAAGAGTGTGTTAACATGGGACAAGAGTTCAAAACATAAGTCTCTTAACTTGAATGAATATGTCAATTGAATATGAGTAGGCTAGAATGCTTGTAACCACTATTTTTGATGAGACAATAGCAGTGTTTCACATGAACTTGTTATAACTTTATATGCAAAATCACAATAGGACGCGCTTGGCCTAAGCAAACCTTCTAATACCTTAGCTATTGAATCTAATTCAGGAATTCAACCAAAACCCATAATATTTCAATGCTATCATGCTCATTACACACTTAAATCATTCATAATTAATGCAATAATTGAAGATCTAAACCTAACAATTAGTTTACAACCTCAAGATTTTCAGTTAAACATAGTAATGAACATGAACTCACTTCAATTAACAACAAAACATTCAAAATAGATAAGATCCAATTATAAATCAAGTACTCATGTCAATTACACACCCTTAAAGATAGGGGTTTTAGCCAGACAACATTAAAAGATAACGTTCAATACCAATATCTGCTTCCATTGTAATGAGTTCATATAAATACAAAGAATTAGAAAGAATCTCTTCTCTCCTAACTCCAATTCCTCTTCCCCAAAGCTTGACTTCAAAAACCCTTTTCTCCCAAGATGAAGTCCTATCCTCTAGAAAGGTTTAATGTACTCTCTGAAGTGTTCTCTCAAGTATTCTTCTCAGTGTGTCAATTAGTCCTTTCCAAATTCAATTTATATTCTGTCCAAATTTTGCTGAGTTTGTGCATGTTTCACCAATGGGCGGTCAAGGTCATCCATCACCAAACACTTTGACGGTACGTCGAATGTGCATTTGATCACTTTTTAAATCAGCCGATGAAGGCCTTGATCTCTGCAACTTTAGGAGATACAACTGTGCATCACTGATCCTGTTCGGCTATCCGCCAAACCTTCACCAGCATCGCTTTTTTGCTCAGCACTTGAGGGGTTGGGGTCTGCAATATTAGGTGGTTAGTGTCGCCCTTCAGCGATACCGATTTTGACTGCCTTTTAGGCACTTTTGCTCCTTTGTCCTATATTTTTGAGTTTCATCCTTCCATGCACTTTCATCCTCAATCCTAACATAAAACACAAAGATTAGTAAGCATAGAGGCACAATAGTACATTGAGAACAATATTTTCTTGCTTTTTAAGCTCCATATGAGTCCAAAATACGAACTCATAACATAGACGAACACGTAACATCAGACTAGTTTCAACTTTCTGCAACATTTCCATTTTTCAAACTTTCGGACGTACGAGTGTTACAAATACACCTTAATTAATTTTTTTTAAGGGGTGTCGTATCAAAAAGGGCCAAGTAATATGAAACACATAGAGTAAAAAGTGAAAAAAAATAAATATATACACATACATACATATACATACTCTAATGCATATTATAACGAAATAACAGTGTCACAAATTCATCAAATTATTATTCTACTTATAAAATGTTGATGGAGAAATTTTTTTATAAACAACTAAGTTAAAAAATAAACTATATACAATATAAAGAGGTATTAAATATATGTGATATAACAAGGGTAAAACGGATAATGCACAGGATAAAGGGAGGAGTGTGATTATTGTTTAAAGTTGAGGGGTGAGTTTGATTTTTAAAGCAAAGTTCGGGGGTGAAGAAACATTCACTAAATTAAATTTAAAATGTTTAAGAGTTTTAAATCCAAAATTTTGCATATTTATGTATTTTTTTAGTATAATTTAAAAATATTTCAATAATGACAGTCAAATTTAAAATACTTTAGACATAATATATATCGACACATTATATAAATTATAAAAATCACATTATTCAAAGTGTCTATCATAGTTAACAACAACCCAAGAAAGTCATACATTAATATTGTAGTCATGTGTCCCATATTTTATGCAAATTTAATAATTTGTGAATCATTACTCATATTTCTTATTAATATGACTTCTAACTAGGTAAATTTATTATTTTATTATATTTAAATAAATTAAAATTGTATATTTAAATAATATTTCAAATATTAATTTAGAAATATTTCAATAACGACAGTTAAAATTTTAAGTACTTTTAGACATGACATATATTGACACATTATAAGAATCATAAAAGTCACATAGTTCATATATGTTAATCCATTTAAGTGCAATCTAAGAGAGTCATACATTAATATTGTGGTTTTGTATATTTATTAATTATTACATTTTATAAAATTGTAATTGTATTTTTAAATTCAATTTGAAAATATTTTGAAAGCCATAGGCAAAACTTAAAACACTTTAGACATGCTAAATATCACCACATAATTGAAATCATAAAAATTATATAATTCATAAGTGTTGATACTATTCAAGTAACTCACACATTATTGTTGTAATCCCGTATCTTTTTAAGTTAAACCGATTTGATAATTTGTGAATTATTACTTATATTTGTTATTAATATGAACTCTAATTAAGTAATTTTATCAATTATTACATTTTAAAATCTTTTAATTATATATTTAATTTTTTCAAAAACATTTCAATAATGATAATTAAAATTCAATTTTTTTTACATATGGTATAATTGACACATTAAAAAAATATAATAATAACAAATTATATTGTTAATAATTATTGACCCTAGTTAACAACAAACCAAGAGAATCACACATTAATGTTATAGGCTTGTGCCCCTATATTACTTCGATTTTAATAACTTGTATATTACTATTTATATTTGATATTAATATGATCTCCAATTAAGTAATTTATTAATTATTATATAAGAATAAATTTATACTACATATTGAAATATTTTTTAGAATATAATTTGAGAATGTTTCAATAAGAATATCAAACTCAAAATACTTTAGACATGATGGAAATCTAAGATATAATTCTTACTTAAGTATTACATGTAATAAGCAATTGTGAAAATTGCAAACATAAAAATTTATCTCATTTTTGTTATGATTTTAGTTACGTAATTTTATTTATAATATGATTTTTTAGATGATAGTTTAAATAATTTTTTATTTTAAATATTTTCTATCTATCTTTAGAAGTAGGATGAGAGAAAGTCAATATGCTATTTGAAAATTTTGCATAAATATTTTCTTTGTTGAACAATATTAAAAGGACTAATATTTTAAACTTCAATATCACTAAAATTTTATCTTGTATAAATTTTACTCTTAAATTACATATAAATGATAAAAAAATATAAATAAAGGAAAGAATTTCTAATATTTAAGAGTTTTAAATCTAATTTTTTGCATGTTTTAATTTTAAAAAAAATAAATTTTGAAAATATTTTAATAAAGACCTTTAAACTCAATATACGTTAGATATGGTAGACAACAACATATTACAGAAATCATACAGTTCATTAGTGTTGAACCCATTTAACAACGCCCCAAGTAGAGTTGCACATTAGTGTTAAAAATTTGCATATTTATTAATTATTATATTTTAGAAAGATTAAATTAAATATTTGTATAATAAGTGACAGCCCCAGTTAACATCAATCCAAGAGAGTACTCACTCGTTGATATTATAGTCTTGTGCATTTATGTTATGACCATTTGATAACTTGTGAATCAATTTATTTTTGTTATTAATATGATATCTAATTGAGTAATTTTATGAATTATTATGTTTAAATAAATCTAAACTATTTATTTAAATGTTTTTTGAAATATAATTTAAAAATATTTAATGAAATAAGTTAAAACTGAAAATACTTTAGAGTGTAAACCCTAATTAATTAGATTAGATATTTCTATTTTATGACTCAATTAATGATAGATTATTTATATTCTATAAAAACATTTACATTTTTTTATATTCTAAAAATTCTTCATTTACACCTCCAATAATATTGTTACTATTTTTTTAAAAGTATTTAAACCTATTATAGCATATAAATTTTAAATCAACGAAAATTTTCTAAGATAATTATATATAAAATAATTTTAACGTGAAAGATTAAATAAAAACTAAATCTAAAAATAAAAATGAGATTATATATAATAAAATATTTTTGTTTGATAAAATTACATATAACATAGGTATTTAAAGTGAAGAAATTTATGATTATAGTTGGTGTATCTTATTTAATAATTTTTATCATTTAATATTTTCTAAAAATATTAATTCTTCTTTTTATCAAATGCACAAATAAATTATTATTTTTTGTTTAAAAATTTCATAAGGATAACTTCAAAAACAATTTTGTTTATGGTTTTAATTTTTCCTTTAATGATTATATTTTAATATATTTAATTATATATAAAATTCATAATAGGTGTAAGTGTGAATTTTTCATAACTCATGAAATGTAATTGTTTGTTTTTAATATAAAAAGTGTGTATTTAAAATTGAGTTATATTATAAAAATATTTGATGTATTAATTATTTATACATGAAGTATCTGAAATTAAATCTCATAAATGATTTTTTTTTTTTACAATTATGAATCTTTACAAAAATATAAATTAAATAATTTTTTTCAATTTCATTTTAAATGTAAATTTGATAATTTTAAGTGCTTAAGAAATAATAATTTATTTTCATGATTTTTTTTTAAAAAGACAATGAATGAAATATGTAATGAAGAAAACATAAACCTATAAAAAATGAAAAATAAATAATTAAAAAGGGTTGATAATATTAAATGCTTTGTAGGATCCAAAGAATTCATTTTTTCAAAATAATAAAGAGCAAATTATAGAAATCCCACACTTTATAGGCTTAATTTCAATATAAACCAACTCTTTCTAAAATTACTAAAAATCCCTGGTTTTTGGGGAAACGTCGATATACAAAAATATGCATTGATACAACGCGGAATTTTAGGATTATTGATTATTTGTGTGTATCAGTTATTAAAAATTAGACTATATCAGTTTTAATATAATGAAAATATTAAAAAATATATCAGTAATTAATTGGTTATTTAATATTTTTAGGTATAAGTGAAACTAACTGATAGTTTATAAATGTGTATCATGTATCAGCGAAAATAGCGAAATACAGGAATTTTAGTAATTTTTTTAAATGGTAGGGACTAATAGTAATTAAGTTTATAAATGTAGTGTATTTGTGTAATTTTTACAATAATAAATGCTTTCTAACATCAATAACTTTGGTTTTAGAAAAGCCTAACTTTTTTTATAAGACCATTATAGTCTTTTTACTATTTTTGGCCAAATTTGGGTCCTTTTTTTTTTTTTTGCCAAATAGCACTTCCCTTGTTGTATTTATTAATAAATTATTCATGATAATGATCATATTAGAATCAAAATATAATTATGATATGCTTTGTCTATGTTACTCCCTTCGTTCAACAATAGTTATCTAGTATTGACTTGATACAGAGATTAAAAAACAATAAATGATAGATGTAATTTACCAAATTACCCTTTAAATATAATATCTTGAAAAATCTAATAAAAAATGATTATAATTAATGATAAGGGTAAATTAGAAACTAAGGGTAAAATTATACTTAATTTCATAAAGTGGACAAGTATTGTTGAATATTTATTTTTAATATAGTGCTCAAGTAAAAGTAGACAGAGGGAGTACGATTTAGAACTTGTTCTCTAGTTTCAGAAAAAATGTTTGGAACGGACAAATAATTTATTTTCACCTTATTCTTACTCAATTAATGTGGAGAGAGATTGTATGAAAAAAATGGTATTGTCTCTAGTTTATACAATATTAAGCGAATTGTTCGGACGCTTTTTAATTTATTTTTTATTTAATGAGTTTCTTAATTATTTTATATTTTATAGAAGATTAGTTTAAAAATAATCAAAGGTTAATAGTGAAAAATAATCTTTAATTTATGTTCTTAGATGTTTCTTTTAAGAATGTGTGTCATACCCCCAACGGATTAGAGGAAGTATTAGATTAAGATTAAATAAGAAATAAGAATAATTTAATTAAATTATCTTTTTTTAAGAAATGTTTTGGTAGAGGGAGAGGGAGAGCACGTTAGTTTTCGTAAAATAAAGTGGATTTGGCCAACTCAAATTTCGCACATCAATCACACCATAATGGAGTTGTTACAACATTGATTATTTGATTTGAGAGATTTGATCTGATTTCCTTTTTTGAAGTTTAAAAACACAACGACTAATTAGTATCAAGAATCGACAACATGTAGCTCAAGAAAATTGAGGCTAAGGTGTCCCTTAAGTCTCAAAATTAAAAAAGGTGACAATTTTGATCATCCAAGGTCAAAGTTGTTCTTAATTAGAGATTAGGGAGATTTAAATTAACTGGGGGTAAAGTGTATATTTCAAAAACTTTGCAACTACTTTTTTTTTTCCAAAAACTTCTATAGGTTATTAATTTTTTTTAAAAAAAACATTAACTCCCATATTTTCAAACAATCTCTTCAACTTCTCCTTTCCTCTCCCTTTCACTTCCCGATCGGGCGCCAAAAAAAAGACAAGGGTTTTCCTCTTTTTATTCTTCGTTGGTTTTGCCTTTAGTGCTGCCATTTGCCGTCGTCGCCACCGCCATTTGTCGTCGCCATGTTCTCCTTTCTGCCATCATCATCATGATCTTCCTTGTGAAGGTAAGATTTTGTTTATTTTTTTCTCAGTTATGATTTTGATTTTTGTTGTAAAAATGATTATTTAGATTTAAGAAGATGAAAAATTATATGTATTTTGTTATTGCATGCCCTAATTTCTACTTGGGTAGGATTGTTCTTGTTGGTGTTGCTTGATTTGTTGTACTATTTGAATATGAATTTTTTGGGTATGAGTGTTGTTATTGTTGTTTGATTTTTATTGTTGTACTCTTTGTGAGAAAAATATTTGGTTGGTTAGTTGATTTCGGATTGCTTGATTTTAAAGTATTGACACCAACTGTTGAAGTACTTACAACAACTGTTCTGGTTGTTGTTTTTCTTTGTTTTTTATTGTTATGCTTTTTGTGAGAAAAATGTATTGCATGACCTAATTTCTACTTGGATAGGCTTGTTCATGTTGGTGTTGTTTCATTTATTGTACTCTTTGGAGATGAAATTTTTGGGTATCAGTGTTGTTGTTGTATGATTTTTGTTGTACTCTTTGTGAGAAAAACATTTGGTCGGTTAATTGATTTCGGGTATGGTAGGTTGCTCGATTTTAAAGTATTGATAACAATTGTTGAAGTACTTACAACAATTGCTATGGTTGTTGTTTTTGTTTGATTTTTTTGTTGTACTCTTTGTGAGAAAAATATTGGTATTGAGAAAAATATTATTGTTGTTGGGACTGCTAAACTTTTTAAATTAGTTAGTGAAGCAGCTGTTGAAGTTTCTATAGCAGCTCCTTTGAAAGTCTTTCATTCATGTAGTGATGTGCACTTAAATAGGTTGTTATAATTTTTTGTGATAAAAGAATACATGTTTATGTAGGGATGTTCTTGATTGTTATTTCTATATCAAGCTTGAAAAATGTGTATTTGATGAAAATCTCAAAATTTGTTGTATATAGATGAAATATTTGTTGAAGTTGTACAACAAGATCACTAGTCGCTGTAAATAATAAATTATTATTTCAACAATTGTTTCTTCATCAACTTCAACAGTTGCTTTATTTTTATCTTTATTGAGAGTGATTGGTCAAACTAATAGATTATTTCTATTTTGTGACAGGAGCTTCTACATTATTTTTTAAAAAATTTAAATTGGGCTCATGGCATATTTTATTATCACAAAAACATGATATGATCCACTTTACAAATGGTCCGAATCCAATAGAATCCAGATATTATACCCCAAATGTCCTAATCTTCTATCCACCCTTCCATTTCCCAACTTTGTCCTTCGAGTTTCCCAATGTATCTTCGGATGTTCTGCATTCTTCGCTTGTTTGCCATCTCCTTGCTCCTCTGCATGATGCTCCTATAAGTTTTCTACCTTCTTCTTCACTTTTCTTTCTTCTTGTTGCGTGTTTATATGACTGGTCTTCTGATATCTCAGCCTTTGAGATGCGCCTTCTTGGTCGTCCTCACCAATCTATCTTAAAGATAGGGTTTGCTTATCTTTCCAGTTAGATCTGTAAGTTAACCTTTTTACTCCTTTCACTGCACTTACAGTAGCTTCTTCTTTCCCCTGTCTTCTCACATCCATCTCATTCCATGTCCTTATAGCAAATGGAGTTGTTTGTATAAGTCTTTTGAAGTACGCATATATCCATGTTCCCGTTAGCTCCGCCTCCACCCTTCGATGATGTTTAGGCTCTTTTCGTTGGTTGTACAAGCATGAACAGCTCTGTATTTTGCTTACCCCCTTCCCAGCTACCTGTAAATCTTTGCTTCTGTCTTGTTGGGTATGGGACCAGTAACTTAAACAGCGTTTTGTTCCACTCTTTACACCGCTACTGATGTTTCTTCTAGTTGTACATTTTGTATGTATGAAAGCTATGTTCTTGTAACGCAGTTTCATCTGCTAAAGAAAGGATCTTGTCTTTACTCTGATTGTTGGAATTTGACACTTATCCATGTTTAGTATCCTTCTTGTCGTGCTTGGTAACTGTGCAAATCCGTGATACTGTTATTTTCCTATTTGTGTGAAAGCTTCATTAACGATGTAGTCTGCTAGCTTATTAACTTCCCGATACACATGGTTTATGTCCACCTGTAATTGATTCATTATAGCATGTATGCATTCCACTGTTTCCACTAGTTCCCATGGAACTTTCCAACTTCCAGCTAACATGTTCTTGATAGCTAGTGAGTCAGTTTGTAGCTGTACTCTATCCCATCCTCTGTGAACACAAAATACCATTGCCTTCATTATTGCCATAGCTTCAACTTCCATGTTGGTAGCTATGCCAAGTCTTTCTAATTCTGCATATATTAGATTACCATTCACACCCCTTATGCAAAAGCCATAGGCACTTTGACTCAGATTGCCCCTTCTTGCTCCATCTGTATTACATACAAACTCCATTTTTATGTACAGGCCTCCAAACCACTTTCTGAATATATAGTTTTAGCCTATAGTTATTCAGATATTCTACCAGATCTAACCACTGAGCTGGTATTCCATTCATCCATGGGAAATTTGTTCTGATGAACTGAGTTATGACTTGATGGCACTGATAGGTCATCCAACAATAAGAGTACTCCTTCCCATGTTTGTATGCATTTCTCCTCTTCCATAACTCTCACATTACTATAGCTGGTATGATCTTCAACATCTTTTTTAGTTTTATAGGCCCTTGGAAGTCCTACCAAGTATATAATAGTTGCTGCAAGTGCATCCCTCCAATATTAATACCTGCACATATAGCAAAATGCTTCCATAGCTTTTGTGATATGGGAGCTGTTAGGAATAAATGACTCATAGTCTCCACCTCCTTCTTTTCACAACAGTAACATCTAGATACCAACTGTATTTTCATTCTCATCAGGTTATCATCTGTTGCTATTTTCTTTTTCCATACCCATCATAAGAAAAAACAAATTTTGAAGGGAAGTTCTTTAATCCAGACGTCTTTAGTCCAGTATTCTATTTGTTTCTTCCTCCTCAGTATTTTGTAGACAGATTTGACTGTAAAATTTCCACTGGACTCCCCCATCCACCAAACTTTATCAATTGGACCTTCCAATATTGAGGGTTTGATATTGTCCATGATATGCTCTACCATTTCTTCTGACATAACCCCTTGTAATTTGTCTCTATTCTATTGTGTATTAAAGATGTAATCCTTGACTTCAACATCTTCATCCACCACTGGCATGTCTTCTACATAGTATAATGCACTCATTTTGGTCCAATTATCAAACCAAAAACTTGATCTGCCTGATTTTGGCTGCCACTATATTTCATGTTCCATTTGTTCTCTCACTTTCAACATGTTTCTCCATACTTGAGATGCTCCTTGGCTACTAGAAATCACAGAGTGCTATCTTTTGCAGTACTTGATCCACAAATATTGTGCCCATAGAGAGCCTATAGATGTCCTAAATATCCACCATAACTTTGCAAACAAAGCTTTGTTCATATCAAACAATGACCTAAATCCAAGCCCACCTTCCTCTTTTGGGTAGCATAAATCTATCCATGCCACCCAGTGCTTGCTTTTGTTACCAACAGTATTACTCCAAAAATATCTTACAAACAGTTGATGAATTCTTTCCATGACTCTTTTTGGTGGTATCATGACAACTAGTAGATGTATTGGGATGGATTGAAGAACATGACTGATTAGAATTTGCCTCCATCCAAAAGACAAAAGTTTATTATGCCAAGTAAATATTCTTCTAGAGATATTCCTAACCATGTCTTCAAAATAACAAATCTTTCCCCTCCGATTGTAGACTGGAAAACCAAGATAAATAAATGGAAAATTACCTCTCCTTATTTCAGTTAATCTTCTTGACCGTATTGCTACACACAATGGTGCATTATCATGTAGGTAAAAGGCACTCTTTCCTTTGTTTACTTTCTGCCCAAAAAATGCTTCATATTCTTGGAGAACATTCATCATTTTTATCACTGATTTCCTCTCCCCTGATCCAAACAAGATTGTATCATCTGCATAGGCCAAATGGTTTATCTTAGGACTCTACTTTAGTAAATCATATCCCCTAAAATCTTCATCCTCATTTAGCTTATTCATTCCTCTAGACATTACTTCAGCTCCAATGATGAACAATGTTGGTGACAATGGATCTCCTTGATTCAATCCCCTTGATGACTTGAAAAATCCATGAGATCTTCCATTGATTAGAACTGAGTACCAGTTGTTTGACATTAATCTCCATACCATATCTATAATGACTTCTAAAAATCCAAATTTCCTGAGTACTTTGGTTAGAAAGATCCAGGATACTCTATCATAAGCCTTCTCCATATCCAATTTGACCACCACATTCACATTCTTAGTTCTTTTGTTGATATCCCTTATAATTTCCTTAGCAAGCAAAATGTTTTCAGTAATATTCCTACCTTTTAGAAAAAGCCTGATTAGTTCTAAGATATGATCTTTGGCAACACCTTCTCCAGTCTACTGTGTGACACTCTGGATATGATCTTATCAGTAAATGAGCTTAAAGTTATTGGCCTTAGATTTGAAAAGCCCTTTACCACCACTCTTTTAGGAATAAGAATCAAATTTGTGTGTGTCACAAACTTGGTAAGCTCCTGTCCACAGAATAAAGCTCTCACCATCTTTGTAATGTCCTCCTCAATGGTGTCCTAGAAACACTGATAAAAGGAACCTGTAAAATCATCTGGCCCACTAGAACTATTCTCATTTAGGTCAAATACCCCCCTTCAAACTTCCTCCATGTCTGGGAGTCTCATCATGTTCTCATTTTCCTCTTCTGTAATTAGCTTTGGAATATGATTAAACATATCATATTCTACTGTATATGGCTCTGCCCCAAACTATTTTTCATAAAATTGCACAACTTTCCTACCTATTTGCTCCTCTTCGTTTATGTTTTCCCCTTCCTCATTTACAATTTTCTCAATCCACAACTTTTTTCTCCTACCTTGCACATACGAATGAAAATTTTTTGTGTTCCTATCTCCATCCTGTAGCCATTTCATTCCAGATTTTTGCTGCCAATATTCCTCCTCCACCTTTAGTCATTGTTTGAGGGCTGCTTCTACCTTTTTAAGCTCCTCCATATTTGCTGGAGTTGGGTGCAGTTCTAGCTGTGCTTCCTTGACTCTAATAACATCCTCCAAAGTTGCAGCTTGCTGAAATATATTACCATATGCCTCTTTACTTCATTTCGACAATGCTTTCTGAAATTTCTTTAATTTAGCATGAACTTCAATAAATGGGCTGCCCACTAAATCAATCTCCTAATTCTTTCTCACAATCTCCTTAAATTGCTTATGTTTCGTCCAAAAATTTAAGAATCGAAATGGCTTTATTTTGACTGCTTCCTCTGTATTGCAAATAAGATGGAGGGGGCATGATCAGATCCTTGTCTTATGAGATGTTGCACCTATGCCGTAAGGAAAAGATCTAGAAAATTATTATTAACCAGAATTCTATCCAATATTTTGAATATACATTCTCCTTCCACTCTCCCATTCCACTAGGTAAATTTACTTCCGGAGAAGACCACCTCAGATAGGACACAATTATTTATGAACATAGTAAAATCCAAAGCCTCTTGTTGTTGAAATAGTTGTCCCCCCATTTTTTCTTCCTCATTCAATATCATATTAAAATCCCCTCCAACAATCCATGACAAATCGCACATGTCTCCTATACTCTGTAATTCATCCCACTATTCTAACCTCTCCTAAGAGCTACATCTAGCGTATACTACCGATATTATGAATGCCTTATTGTTGCATGTAAACCTTAGTGATACCTGTTGTATGGTATCCAATAACACCACCGCTTCTCATTCCTCTCTCAAGAAATACCAGATCTTGCTTGATACATTTGCTGCCATATGATTGAATCCCAACTTTCTCCTGTAGTCTTCAATTTGGGATGGATCCTGAAATGGTTCCATCAATGCTATCAAAGAGTAATGATGTTTTCTATTTAGTTCCATCAATCTCTCAAAAGATTGTTGAGTATTGACAGATCTAATATTCTAAAAAATTATTTTCTTTATCATTGAGAACTATTTGTCTTTCCCCTGCTGCTCCTTGTCTGAACTTGTAGAGGCAGAATAAATCGACCTCTCTTTGAATTATTATTTTAGCTGTTAGTACGCTTAGGTGACAGACTACCCACCTTACTCACCTGTTGGATGTTATACTCCATATCATCATCTTCCTTTGTTTGCTCTCTTATTTGACTCTCTGTTTCATCATCTGATAATTATTACAATTCCTCAAATTTTTTTAATCCCTCGATACTCTAGTCTACTACTTGATTTCTTATTATATATCCTTGAGAATTCTCCCTAAACATGTCTTCTATTACTCCTCGAATATCAGTCTTCTCTTTTTTCCTTGATGTTTCCCCTAGTTCCACCCCTTTCTTTTGGTCATTGCTTTGGGATGTCTCCTTGATCTGACCATTTGATACCCCTACACTACCATTGCCATCATATTCTATTACTACCTTCTTCCCTTTGATATTGGGTTTTTGCCCTTGAGGTTCCACATTATTGTTGTCCTCCCTTTTTCCATCATCTTCCCCATCTACTCCTTTACTTTCAGTAGTTTCCATCCATTTGCCTTGACTTTCCTGTGATCCCAACCCTGTTCCACACTTTTTTGGTCTGTTCGCGTCTACCCCTTCCTTTCATCTTTGGTTCTACAAATGACTGCTCCTTATCAATTTCTTGATTAGTTTTTTGTTGGTCCATTTTCATCCTTAAAGCTGCAGTGTTTCCTCTTTCTTCCTCTTGGTTGGTGTTATTTTTCTCAGGGTATAACTCTGGATGAAGGACATAGCACTGGTCTTCGTCATGGCCCTGTATCATACATGCTGTGTAATATTTCAAGATATAATCATATTTGGTATTGATCCATTTTTCATCAATTTCTCCATCAGTCCTTCTAACCCTAATTTTAATTCTCTTAGGGAATTCTTGAAAGAGATCAACTTCAATTTTGACTCTTGCACATCTTGGCCTAGTCTGATTTTTGGTGGCCATATCAACTTGTAGCGGCTTTACTACCACTCTGGCGAGTGAGAAAAGGGCTTCTTTTCCAAAAACAATTAGTGGCAATAATGGGAAAGAGATCCATGCTACAACCATAGATGCTTCCTTCTCTAGATCAAACAAAGGTTCCCACTTAAAAGTCCTCAATGAATACGATCTTACCTTGTTAGAAATATAAAACATTGGCTTAGAATACAGGTGCACATAATTTTCCATCAACGATGCTCGTATCAGTATGTGCCTTTGCAAAGCAGACCTATCTTACACTCTCCCTTTAGTTCACATTGATTAGGAATCAAATTTTGAAGATCCTAAATATCTGGCCGTCCATATAAGAATTTTACGATCACCGCACATTCCAAACTCTCATTAATTATCATCTGATCCACCTCTTCTTGTTCCCAGATTACTTGTGGTTCTCCATGAAGATAGGAAATAGGTTTTATAGGCAAATCCTTCGCTGGTGCTGTCGGTTGGTTCATAGTGCTGCATAGGTCTGAAGAATTGGCGGCCCATCAACACAGGCAACCTGGACACCGACAGTGGTAACATGATCCCCAAAATAGGCAAAACTTAGGGTTACGGTTCCTAGGGTTTTACGAGAGAAGGTTGATTGATGATGTTTATCCTTTCTACATCAATGGTTTGAAGTAAATGAAAAAA
The DNA here is from genome assembly GCA_038996855.1 of Solanum aculeatissimum. Classification (NCBI taxonomy): domain Eukaryota; kingdom Viridiplantae; phylum Streptophyta; class Magnoliopsida; order Solanales; family Solanaceae; genus Solanum; species Solanum aculeatissimum. The sequence continues at coordinate 2,938 of JBCEWC010000865.1, read as the reverse complement.
TCTTAAAGTTGATGTTCCTACGAGAGGTTTGAGAAGGAGACTAGTTATATCTGAAGAAGACGATAAAGGACAACAAAACTTAACAAATCTTATTGAACGTGTCACTACTGAGGCTGCTGCTGGTGCTAGTCCCACAGTTCCTTGTGCCAGTCCTTTAGTAATTGGTGTTAGTCCTACATCTGTTACTTCTAGTCCACTAGTTGCTGCAATCACTTCTACAACTACTGGAGATAGTCCCTCATCTACTAGTGCTAGTCCCATAGTTGTTGGTACCAATACCTCAACTGCTACACCCAGTCCTATAGTTACTAATTTCATTGCCTCAACTGCTACAGTCAATCCCACAGTTGCTGGTGTCAGTACCTCAGCTGCTGCAGCTAGTCCCTCTGCCAACCCTTCAATTATGACTTTCAGGTATCTTGATTATAACTTTGAGACACCCATGGATCGGAATCTAAGTGGGGGTGGTGATTTTGGGATAAAATCAGAACTTGAAAAATCATTTGCTGATTTTAAAAAAATATTAGTGAATCAAAATTTAAAAAGCTTTTGTAGGTCTACGGTATTTGAAAAATACCTAGACATAGGTGAAGGTAGCACCCCAAGATTTCAAATGAAGCTGATGTATCAACTTATTCCTCTCTGGATGAAAAGTAAGAATGTATTTTTGGTGAAATATTGTGGCATGCCTGTTTATTTTGGCATGAAAGAGTTTGCAATTGTTACAGGTTTGAATTTTCATGCACCACCTCCTCCTCCTGCCACCAAATCTTGAAGGTTGAGAAGAGATACAAAAGAATTGTCGATGCAATGCATAAGAAACATTGTAAATCAAAGGAGGTGCTTGACCTTTTGCAATCTAATGAGGTTAAGAGAAGTGTTAAAAAGTCATTGTATTTGGTGTAATTATTTACATGCTATTCTTCTTGGTAGAGATGTAGGGATTAATGCATTGGATTCTTGGTTGAAGCTTTCAACTGACCGGAAGGCATTCTGTGCCTATCCTTGAGGTTGGGATATCTATACCCTCACAGTGGACTATTTGAGGAAGACTGCGACTTCCATTAAAAAGTCCTCTAATCTATACGACTTTCTATTGGCTTTTATGGTAATTTTTTATTTATTGTAGCATTTTTATATATTTTTTATTATCTTAATGATTATTTATGACATCAATTTATTTAGGCTTGGTCTTTTGAAGCCATTTCATACATACGAAAAACATTCAAAAAGTTTGACGATGGTTGGCGGCGCCTAAAAATGGTAAAGTCGAGGCTCACGAATTATTTGATCCCATAGAGGATAAGGTAACCCTCTGTTTGGATGGTGGTTTGCCATGGTTTCATAATGTATGGTATGGTATGGTATTGCACATTACTGTATTGTACCATGTTTGGATAGACTGTATGAGTTGTATTATTTAATAATAATTTTGTTATTTGATTTGACTGTATGGTGCTGTATCGTAACTGTTAAATTTACAAAAATGTTCTTAATTATTATAAATATTAAATTTATCAATATTTCTTTTAATAAATACATAGAATCAAGTAGGAAAACATATAAGCTAATATATCTCCAATCCATACAAACAACATAAGAAAATAAAAAAGAAAGAACTTTTAAAAAAATGAACCTAAAAAAATAAACTGAAATATGAAAGAAAAGATGAGAGGTGGAAGAGAGGTTTCAAAAGTTTATGTGGAGGAAAATAAGTAATACAAAAGCAGTAAATATATTAGGATGAATCTTAATAAAGAATAAAAGATAAATCAGAATTATTTAAATTTAAGTAAAAGTATAATTGAAAAAAAGAAGAACTATGGGATACCATCAAATTGGTGGTTTCAAAAAGTAAGGATTTTCATAGTTACAAAACCATGAAATCAAACCATACCATATAATTAATGAAACAATAAAAACAAACATGGTTCTCTTACTAACGATATCATACCATACCACGAAAAATCACCATCCAAACAAGTTGCAAGTGTTATAACAGTTGTTGTCTTCTCACTTTATGTAACAACCCAAAAAATTTCGAAATCTCCTTATGATTGACATTATATGATGTACTACAAGCCATGGTTGAGTTTTGGTAGCCACGGGTTGAGTTTAAGTGGCCGGTTGCAAATTGGGCTAGTTAGTGGCCTAGAGGGATACTTTTGGCAGTGTACTTCAAATAGTCATAACGTTTGATGTGGGATACACCATGTGATCTGCTCTATATCAAATTGAATCTCTTTGAGTTAGCTTTGCAACACAACTGGTTTCACTCAATTTGGAGTTCGGATGAGGGAGATATGGCCCAAAAGGTGAGACTATCTGAAATTTGGAAGACATTGGAGATAGGCTCAGAAAAATGGCCAAGGACAGAGACACGAGCCGTGAAACTTTGCAAGGATCGCCTGGGGTGTCGTCAAGTGGTCCAGTGAGCTAGGGGTGGCCTGGAACCACCCCTAAGACAAGTGTATGTCAACGAGACCTTGGACGGTCCGTTTGGACCTAGACGGTCCGTGTACTGCCCCGTGAAGTGGGGAAGTAGCTTGCCCAAGCCAAGGCTAGTTTTGGGAGGCTAAGTACTGGCTGACGGGACCCCCACACAGCCATTCACACCTTATACGGTCCGTCATGTGGTTCGTGAAGTGTTACAGAAAGTCCTCTGAGAGTTCGCGCTGAAAATTTATCTAAGTATTGTTTGATGGAGGGGCAGAAGACTCGTGCACCACTAAACGGGCACTGTAGCTACTGTTTGACCTTGCTTAGTCTTGGAAAGTTACGTTTTATTAATGGTATTTTCATAATTTAACATTTCCCTAAACCTCTTTTTGGTCCCCTAAGGTCTCCTAAACCCCTAAAATATTCCCCAAACCCTCATTCATCCATTCAAACTCTCCTATACTCTCTCTTAAGATCCTAAGACTCTCTTGGCCTCCAT
>JBCEWC010000864.1:0-48085 GCA_038996855.1 Solanum aculeatissimum | reverse complement strand
ATAACCCATGTATAAGTAATATACATTGTATAGAAGTGTATACTTTCTATAACTTTTGACAAATCATATTGTATAGTTTCGGTGATTTTGGGCTATTTTTTATGTAAATAAAATATGGACTATTTTTTTTGTAAACATTTTACTTTTTTTTATATATATGTAATTTCCCAAAAAACAAAACTCAACCATATTTTGGTTGGGTTGGTTTTAACTGTAAAAAAACAACCCGAGACCAAATCAATCTAACATCATTACATATACATATACATATATACATACATATGTTATAGTCTAATAAAGGTTATAGTCCATAAATATTACAAGGAATAATTACCTTTTTGAGTTTCTTTTATAAAATATTTATTATTTTTAAATATATTTTTTTTAATTTATTATCTAATATATCATATTTAGAAAATATTTATCATCTATAGCTATTGTACTATGCATTAAAAGTGAATTTTACATATATATATTTATTTTTTTTATGACATGGGGAACACGTAGCCGCTACCCCTTTGGGTGCGCACAGGGTAAAGCCCCGCTTCTATGCAATAAAAAAATACATTATACATTAAAAATAAATTATTTATGTAATATAGATGAATTATGCTATGTATAAAAATGAATTTGCATGCTATATAGATGTATTAAAAGTGTTTTAAAATGTATTAAGCTTGTCTTGATAAAAAATCTAAATTATATATTGAAAGTGAATTATCCATGTATTAAGATTAATTTATATAGCTATAAATAATAAATAATTTTTAAATTTGGTATATTTAAGTAAGCTTACCATATTAGTAACTCTAAATCTCAAATCAAATCAACACTAATGCTACCCAAAAAGTTTAATCCAAAACTAAGAATCAAAATAATAATGATTATTTATTCTTTTAATTTTACATTGGTTTAGACAATTAAAATGTATAACCTAATTTTACACCGATGCTCCTGTTAGGAGGTGCGAGAGGTTGGATTTAGGAGTTACACGAAGAAGTAGAGGTAGACCGAAGAAGTATTGGGGGGAGGTGATCAGACAAGATATGGTGAAACTTGATCTCACCGAAAACATGGCCTTAGATAGAAAGGGAATGGAGGTCGTGAATTAGAGTGGCAGGCTAATAGGTTAGTAGAAGTAGGTTGATGTCTGGACTTGGGGTATAATAGGGTAGTAGGATTAGTCGTGTTTTTATATCCTATGTTATCATTATTCGTCATATATATGTTGATTTTTATCGTATTTACACACTCATATTTTTCGTTATTAGTTGTTCTTCTGGTTTTCTTTTCTTTTCCTTTCCATTTTTCATATCTAGTTTATTCTGCCTATGAGTTTTTGAGACGAGGGTTTCCAGAAACAGTCTCTCTACCTTTGAGGTAGTGGTAAGGCTTACGTACATTCTACCCTTCCCAGGCCCCACTTGTGAAATTTCACTGGGTATGTTGTTGTTTTATTGTTACTCATGCAATTAATAAGTAATTATTATACTTATTTTAGTATGATTTAGTATATTAAATTATGACATTTTCATTGCGACTTATTTTAGAATAATTTAGTGCCCGTTTAGATTTGCTTATTTTAGATCCTTTTAAGCCGAAATAACTTGTAAGTAGTTTTGAAATGTTTGAATAAAGTTAAAAAGTACTTTATAACCACTTACTTTTAAGATAAAATACCAAAAATAAGCAAAAAGTCAATTCAAACAGACTTTTAGTACTTTAAAATTATAATTATTTTCACTATGACTTTTGCAATATTTATTTTATGATCTCATTATTATTATTTGTCAAATATTTTTGTATCTTCACTCATATCATATTTTTTGTTTTTCTTAAAAAATCATCTTAGATATTTATACTTTAATAGGACTAAAGAAATATTTGAAGCACAAGTTAATTATATGCGTGCTTTTATGAATATTTTATCAAAACATTCGAAAAACTCGAAAACACGAGAATTTCAAAGAAAAATCCAAAAAAAAAAACAAAATAATCCAAAAATTTGAGAAATTAAAAAAAAATCTAAAAACCCAAGAAATTCGAAAAATATCCAACAAAAAACCAATGTTAAAAAATCCAAATTTTATTAGTTTGATTTGATTTATATATTTAAAAATCCTATACAAATAAGTAGGTTTGATATTTTAAAAATCCAAACCAACTCGATCCATATACACCCCTTGGTAGGGGCTAGGGACATTGAATGAATGAGTGAATACAATAAATACAGAATATCACTTATAAAACTTATTTTCCCTAATTTTATTAAGGAAGTCATTTTTCTCGTAGATTATTTTTCAAAAATATTGTGCAAGCAAACATGAAAAAATAAGAAAATATTTTGCGAAAAATATTTTCCTCCATACCAAACACACCGTTAAAGTCGCTGGTAGTACCTCAAATATGAAGTTAAAATTTTGAGCTTTACTCTAAGAAGTAATCATCAAGATTGACAATTGCAACAGTTAATATATCCTAGCCCCAAGGATACGGCTAAAAATGAACGGGTCAAGGATGCAGGTAAATTTCAGAATTATAATTCCAAAGACATCAAAGGCAAAGAGATTTATCTTGACAGACAAAATTACTTCATACTTACCTGCTACCAGGTGAAATAGACAGTCCGTGTTCATATAAACTGACAAAAACCACCTTTTAAAAAAAAAGAAGCAATTGTATCTGCAAATAATAACTAGCTCTCTCCAGCTAACTCAGACCAAAATTAACCCTAATAGAAGAAAAATAGCATAAATACCAAACGAATAACCTATCTAACAGAATAAGAATATTTGTACATGAGAATGAAGAGCAAAAGAGGAAGGGATAAAAGCTCATACCAATTTACTAAAAGCAATATACTTTTTTTCAATCATACGCAACATCACAGACCAATACAGAACATAGCATTTCCACAGTTTGAGATAACATCAATTTCCACATTAGTAATTTGAAGACAGTTTAGCTACACCTACTCTGCCCTGCCATCTTCCTCGGACATGCCATCCCCTCCATGCCTGAAAACAAATTTAGTACACAGTTGAGGCACAACTATACGTTCAAGATATGATCAGATTTAGCAGAAAGTACGATACTACATTTTTTACCATGGTACTTCAACAAAGAGAACGAGAACAATAAAGAATCAACTAACACGAATAACTATTGGGGGGAGGTGATCAGACAAGATATGATTAATCTTGATCTCACCGAGGATATGACCTTAGATAGAAAGGAGTGGAGGTCCTGAATTAGAGTAGCAGGCTAACAGGTTAGTAGGATTAGGTTGATGTTTGGCCGTGGGGTATAGTAAGGTAGTAGGATTTGTCGTATCTTTATATCCTGTATTGTCATTACCTGTCTTATATATGTTGATTGTATCATATTTATATACTATCATGTGTTTCTCATTATTAGTCGCTCTTTCTGTTTCCTTTTCCTTTCTTTTTTCCATATCTAGTTTATTCTGCTTATGGGTTTTTGAGACGAGAGTCCCCAGGAAACAACCCCTCTACCTCTATGAGGTAATGGTAAGGTCTGCATACATTCTACCCTCCCCAGACCACACTTGTGGGATTCTACTGGGTATGTTGTTGTTGTTGATTTTATTTCGTAATTATTGTTTATTTGGCCTACGGGCCAACTCAACTCATTTTGCTCAAGTCCTAAAGGCATGCAAACTTATTAGGGCCAAGCTAAAAAGCTATATTCTTAAATGGGCTCTAAAAATTTTAATACAGCGCTATCAAATCAAGGGTCAGGCCGGGCTAGCCCAATGAGCCTAGCCCTTATTGACAACTCTAATTGATTCCTCAAGGTGATGCGCACATTGACTTAGAAAAGGCCTATAGTTATACATCAAAGTGATATCACACTTGTCACAACTCATTGACGTGATTCGATACCTACAATTTCAATCCTCCCGCCGATGGAAGTTTGATAAGGGTGCCTATATTTGGTAGGTCTTTACACACCACTAGTGAATGAGAATCAATCATCCACCAACAAGTCCTAAGGCTATGAATGCTTAATACCTGATAAAATTCGATAATCCATCACAAATATGACTTTCTTTGACCAAAGAAGAGCTCGTTAGGGACAAACACATACATCAATATAGTTAGCTCGCTCTTACCTCCTAAGTTAGTTAAGGAGCACAATTATGCAGTTAGGCGCTTTTATATATATATATTGGTAATTGTTTCTATTTCTATAACACAGTACATGTGTTGTACTGAGATCTGAAAAATCTATTGTCCTATCCCTATAATGAGTCTTAAGACATCAATGATAGAGATAGTATCATTACATTATATCTGGTTACACCAAAAATATAAAGTCAAAATACAATCATTTTGAGCTATTGTGTAGTATTCTCCGTATTCTCGAAGACACTGAGGTTCCTCTCCTTCCATATTGTCCACCATATAGTCTCAGTCATAATTCTCCGGTTGTTCCTGCTTCTTCGCAACTGTGTAATGCTTCTGTGATTTTCCTAGGCATGGACCAAGATATGTTTTTGATACTTGAAAAAATCTCCACAGTTGACTTGTGACCTTGCAAAGTATAAATAGATGGACCGCTGTTTCTGCAATTTTCCCACAGAAAAAACATCTGGAACTTGAAGGGATCCCCCTTTTCATCAAGTTACCCTGTGTCAGTACAACTTCCTTAGCCAATAGCCAAACAAAGCAAGGTACTCTGTCTGGGATTTTGATTTTCCAAATGTGTTTCCAAGGCCATTAGAGTATCTGCTGGTTTGGTTGGTTCACCTTCCTATAGGCTGTGTTTACTTTAAAAGTCGCATTACTATTTCCCTGCCACTGTAGGATGTCTTGCCCTGCCTTCAAACCACTAAATTGGTCAATGGTGCTGAAGAATTCTGTTACTCTTTGTATTTCCCAATCATTGAGGTGTCTCCTGAACACAAAATTCCACCCTCAAGGTGTCCACAATTTTGCTATTGTGCTCTGCTGATGTAAGCTAAGCTGTAAATATCTAGGAATTGGGTCTCCATGTTGCTTGCTTCATCCCAATCATCCTTCAAGAATAAAGTTTTAACTCGGTCTGCCACTTCGATTATGGTGTTAGCTTTGAATTCATTCCACAAAATTCTGATAGATTTCCATAAGCTAACACCATAAGGAGTAGTGACTTGCTTCGTCATTCAGTTATCATTCTTCTCATATTTAGCTTTGATGACTATGCCTCATAGATTCTGATTTTCATTTGAATATTCTCATAGCCATTTCATTCTTAAAGCTTAACTCTGATTCTTCAGATTCTTGATCCTAATCTCCCAAATCTCTTCACATTGATCGCAGCCTTCCATTTGACTAGGTGGTAAACTTTCCTGTCTTTGTTCACTTGCCATAGAAATTTCCTCCTGATGCTGCTATCCAACCTATGGATGATTCCAGTCGGGATAGGAAATGACGACATCATATACGTTGGAAGTGCGTCAAGCACAAAGTTTATCAAAGTCAATCTTCCACCCAATGAGAGATATTGGGACTTCCACCTTGCTAACGTCTTCTCATATTTCTCAATCACCTCATTCCATGTTTCCATAGACTTTGACTTGGTCCCCAAAGACAATCCAAGTAGGTAGTTGGTAGAGCACCCACTTTACCCCCTAAGATTGTCTTTAAGATCTCCATGTTTGGCACTTCATTAACTCGGTACAAGAAGCTTTTCCTCCGGTTAACATGTAAACCTGACACTCCTTCAAATATTACCAAAATGAGTCCCAGTATTTTAAGATGCTCCTCGTCATCATCACAAAATATAAGTGTCATTTGCATACTGAAGGTGAGTAATCTTCATGCTGTCCTTTCCAGCTCTAGAAACCTCAAATCCACTTAACCAACATTCCCTATTTGCGGTCTTAATCATGCTGTTCAGTCCTTCCCTATTTGTGGTCTTAATCATGTTGTTCAGTCCCTCCATGACTAAGATGACAAAAGGGTGATAGAGGATCACCTTGTCTTAGGCTCCTCTGTGAATTAAAATAACTTGCTGATGAACCATTAATAAATACAGAAAAGTTCACTGTCGAAATGCAAAATTTAATCCACTGATTCCTTTTGTGACCAAATGCCATCTTCTCTAGCAGATCCAAAAGAAACTTAACTCAAGTCCTTAACACCCAATTACCCATTGAATGTGATCTGATTGTTCACATGAAAAGCAGCTACTTCAAATGTTGCCAACTAAAACATAGAACACATAAGCCGAGGTCATTTCTTTGTTTGTAAGGATGGCACCTTTAATATAGTTGGATATTTTTGCGACAAGTCATCCTCTTGCACACAACGCTCTTATCTTCCATTCTGTTACCCCCCTATCCCCCAGCAAACATCCCAACTTTGGTCAAACACCATATCAAACATCATCCCATTTGAACCATTGATATTGTCCCCCACAACTGTGTCTCAGGCAATTGATGGTGCCAAAAAGAAAAGAAACAAAGGGCCTATTTAATTAGGTTACCTGATAGAAAAAAATATATATTTGATTACTTTTGTTTGTATGAGAGCACCATGTAAATTTTTAGCCTGTTCTTTTAGTATGCATAACTTCTTAATATATTGTGAAAAATGTTATTCACTTATTCCTCCGCTATAGAGTTCCAAGAAAACTTTGGCACATGATTTTCAAAGTATGCATAACATATTAATATATTGTGAAAGATGTTATTCACTCATTCCTCCGCTATAGAGTTTCAAGAAAACTTTGGCACATGATTTTCAATCTTGTGAACATCAAATGGTTTATGCCGAGAGTCGCCTTAAAACTTCAACTTGCACGGAAAGGGGAGGTATTGCTAAATCACTTCTAAGCACTGGTATTTTGGGTTATTTTGAAAGACGGAAAAGGGAGGTATTGCTAAATCACTTCTAAGCACTGGTATTTTGGGTTATTTGGAAAGAAAGAAATAAGAGAATTTCCTTTGGATAAGATAGATATTGTTCCTAACCACAATGTATTGTTTTGCTTAGTTTTTGGTGCAACACGGCTATGGAAAATGTATAGAGCCCGAAGCCATGTTAGATTTTCTCAATCCATTACACAACTTGTAATGCAAGTACTCTTTTCATCTAACCAACATTTTGCTGGTTCACATCAATAAATTATACTTTATCAAAAAAGATGATATCAAGGTAGACTGCTGGAAAACATAAAATAGTACATACTCTATTGTTTAGTCAAAAAGGATCGATAATTTCTGTTATCTATATTGCATTTTTAACAATTTATTTTTGATAAGTTATCCCCAAAAAAATGCATTTTAACAATCAAATAACTTCAAAATATAAAACTTAATACACTTGTATAAATGATCATCTCAATTAAAAGTTTACAAAGCAACCTTCTCTACTAAGAAAGGATCTTATAGTACACTAGATTAAACCTACTTTAGTCATCATACAAACTTCTCATGCATACCATTACACTATATTTTCCCCATATTTTGTTAGACATCGGAGAGAGTCTCTTTTTCTTATTCATAGTTGAGTTTTTACCACATTCAACACTAAAATAAATGTTCCACCTTCCTTGGCACAATCTAAGAAGTTGCTCTACTGCAGAAAATTCAATATATTTAAATAGAGAATTCTCTCAGTAAGTAGCACAAAATCCACATACTTAATTATAAGCATGGGTAATATTCTCTTAGCTAGGCAGACCAAAAGCACTATCTTGCTTAGTTATGCTGCATAGTGGCATCTATAGACATAACAGGTGCATTAGTGGAAGCAATAAGGTTGTCATCTTTAGCCTTACCAACCAGCAACAAGTGATGTATTTTATAACAGCCACAGCCAAAGTCAAACAAATCATCCATGAATAACATTCGTCAAATCTCTAACTCCCATTCCCATTCAACAGAAGTTACATGAAACACAAATTTCAAAAAGCAATCCAGTTTTTAAACACTTACCGCCAGGAAGTGGTAAGATTCCGAGCTTTTCTGTCCAGCTGAAGGTTTTCTAAGGCAGATGAAGCACGACTTACATCTTCTGCAAGTTCATCATTGTCATATCTCCAATTGTATTCATCCTTCCTGTATCCAGATATTGATGAACCTCCTCTTCTATCTAAAATTGCAACCATATGAACAAGATTAAACATTTATCCAGGAATTAATACAAATAAAGTAAGTACACAACTTACCAGACGACTGGGCGGCAGGACCTGGCCTGTAAAATGAAGATAGTCTCAAGTCAAGATCTCAAATCCGAAAAGAAACATAAATAAATGCAAAAAAGATGACATAATAGTGTCTTATGTGAAACCTTCCCAATGGAGGTAAGCCCCCAGCAACTGAAGATGAAGAAGGCCTCCTCACGTTCCTTGTTTCTAAATTGGGAAGAGAGTCAGCATCTGGTGTTGTCAATCTCCTCCCAGTACCCCTTCCTTGAGATAAGTTCTGCGACATAGATTTTAAAAGCTTGCCATAATGCTAATTCCTATTAGATAAACTTGTATATTCACCATAGTCAATTTGAATGCAGTAAAACTTGAACTGCAAATGCTATAATTATCATTTAATGGAACTACTTAAACATTTGAAAGACTAACCACACCTGGAACAGGAGACTGTTAAACCATCAAAAAAGGCAATGGAAATTGCAAACCACGACAATAATCAGTTTCTACCAATGCAAGTTACATATAATAACATTAGGGATGGCAATAGGGTGGGTGCGGGATGGATGCAGGGCAGGTTGAGCTCAACCCACAAACTTTTAAACCGCCCCGCCGTACTTGACAATTATTTTCATATTCAACCCACCCTACATAAATTTTTAAGTTCTTTTCTTTTTTAATTGAGTTCAATATAAAAAATAAAAAACCATAACTTTTTAAATTTTTCGCTAATTAACATCTCAACAACTAATTAACTGCTTCTAGTTAACATTTCAATTATTGTTTGTTAATAGCTAATTAACATTTCAACAACTACCAGTTTACTGGACATGTCTAGTTTAAATTTTAGAAAAAAAGTTAAAATTAAAGTCAATGTTTAATATAAAAAAATATATTTTTTATTTTTATTAATTACAAATATTTAATTTTCTTTGAGCTCCTATTTGGTTCTTTAAACTTGCAACCCGCCCTGCCCCACCTTAATTTTAAAAATAATAACTTCAACCAGCCCCGTACCACCCCATTGCCATACCTAGATAGCATTGATACACTTGTGTACACTTAAAAAATTTTACAACCTGCATCTGCAGAATAGGGATGCTCATTACTGAGTCAATGACATCTGAGCAAGGTTAATCGTTCAAACAAATCATTCATTGCACAAAGCAGGTATACCTCATAGAACAAAGAAAAGAAAGAAGTGTTTGAAGTAGAACCTAGAAACAAATCGTGTAGAATAAAATTAAGCTTAATGGTCTTTTTTCCTCTTTTGAAAAAAATAAGCTTACTGATATTCATTATCCTACTGGTCACTGGTCAGTATCAATAGTAAATCAAGAGAGCTGTTCCTAATTACGTCTTGATGCTTTCAACTTATTTACTTTCATCCTCCTCTGTGATTGGCTTCTTAGGACCTCTAGAAACATGTTTCCCCACTAGGACCACATTTGATCTTAGTTCATCATTTGTAAGCAATTTATCGATCTATAGAAAAAATACAAGGAGAATTTGAATATCACATGGCGAGAGGGCCACAACTGCATTAGGATGTCGAGACAACCACTCTTAACAAACTGATATATTTATACATTTTACATATTTCATACATCTACATTATTGAGTTCATCCTTCTCAACTGTTTACTCTTTTTAAGGATGATAAAATTGTATCACCTTTCTTATCTGATTCAAAATAAAAAAATTACATCCCCAAAGAAAATTCCATAGGACTAGCAATGCTATTCTCCCCACCTTTCTTCTTCTTTTAATTTTCTTCTTGTAATACTAATAGAAACATAAACAATATCATAAGCAACTGACAGATATATGTCTAGAAGTTACATAATATAAGAAGTTTTATCGAACCTCATACTTCAAACATCCAAAAGCAATGGACCACTATCCCCATTCCTGTTTAAGATCGTATCCATTTTTGCTGCTAAATTCTTTTAGCTCTGATTTCCAAGAATCCTTTTGCTGCAAACAAGAAATCTCTTGTAAATTGAAGTAATAACTGGCAATTTATGCAAATTGGTTAAAATTGATTGAGGAAAGTTGTACAATATTACCAAATTACACTCTGGTAAATAAACTTTAAGTGTGTGGTTTAATTGGGCCCAGTCAAAATATTCACATATTAGTGCAGTTAGCAGCCTTCCTGCATTCAGCAATGAAGAAAAATAAAAAAAGTTACAAGGAATAATGTGGGAGGATATATGAAATATTAACTCTTTTAATTACTAAAATACATATCTCCATGCATTGATTATAAAACTACAACGCCTATGGTAAGAGGCATTTTACCATAAAAGTAATATTTGGTGTTATATGTAAATATCAGTGTACTTTGTAAGAATCCTTAAGCAGCTATATGTGTTAATTCACTTTAAGGTAATTATGCAAGGGAAACAGAAAGCACATGTGCACAATTTACAACACCTCAATAATCAAAACAAATAAAAATAAGCATGATCGTAAAGCATAACGGGTAAAAGCCCAAAATAATTAAAACATGTAACTGAGAACCTGAAGGGGAATTATGGAGTTGCTTTGCGCGCTCATTGCAGCTACCCAATAGTGCAGGAGGCAAGCCTTCGTCCTTTTCAATTGTCCTATCCTCCTCTTCTATCGCCTCAAAAACGCTTGCTCGAAGCTCAGCCTAAGAAATGTAGCCATGCAAAATGCGTAAATATTTTGTGGATCAACCAGATTTCCAATCTATATCAACAAAGGATAATCCTGAAAAAGGATCTGCATGTGACAGTAAAATCTTGTTTCGATAAACAAGATCATCAGGTTTAGTTTACCAATAAATAATTTCATTGTCAGAGAAGCTAAAAGAAATTCACTACTATTAGAAATCCAACATAAAATAGCAAACATTTGTTTTCAGCTTTTTCCTAATTATATTTCCTCTGTCAAGGTAGTAACAAGCAGCTCTCAATAGCGAGAAACAATTCACATTTTTTAAGGGCCAAGTTAATCAGACATACAGTGACACCACTGGTTTCAGTTTAAATCCCTTTAACATTTCTATAATCTGCTCATGTGACTGTTTGGAAATTCTACATGAGATTAAGTGAACTCTAATTAGCCATTTCGCTATGGACTTTTTCCACGACCAATTAATGAGTCACAAATTAGATTGTTCACCTCTTTGGATTATTACTTTTGTATCATTCATCTACCAGTCACACTGTAGAAATTTCATTATCGTTTATTTGTAGTTGAATTAGTATTAGAAAAGCAGGCAACACACAAGTACTTAAATGGCTTTCTAATTAATAGAGAAACACATTTACACATCCATTTCTCTCGGTTTTCTAGAAGTCTACACAGCTTCTTGGTGCTTCATGCAATCTTATCTTATGGTTTTTGCTGATAAAATCCTAGATGGGATTCCCAAATTTTATCATTCATTAGTCTTTCCTTTTGCTGCTCTGTCTATATCTTCTTGATTTTTTACAATTTACCACCATAAGTTTCTCATTTCATAGCCGAAAAAGTTCAAGAGTTTAACCCCCCAAGTCACCCTCAAATCTTCATTTACTGTTCTCATATTATTTTCTAAGCATGGAACAATCCTAAGTTCCCAAGTTTTCTCTACTACCCTTTTTTTCCCTGGATTGTGGATGGGATGCCCATTGTTGGGCACCACAAAGGGGGTATGGTGGGACTCCAGGATATAAGGTATCAATTTGACTGGTAGGTTACAATTTAACCTTATTCTGCATATGACAATCTTCTCTAAAGAGTCATTGGATTAGATACAAGTTATGCAGGAATTAATAACTTCGGGATTGCTATGTAGGGATTAGTAATTCAAAGATTGTAACATGAGCATTATTTATTGTTGGATGTTTACTTAGGTTTTATTACAAATTAGTACATATATTTTTATTTTATTTTTTTAATAATCGTGGTGTCGGGGCTAGCTTGTACAGAGGGCAAAATATTACAAATCAGTGTATAGTGTAAAATTTAAAATATTTGTTTATTTTTTAGCCCAAAAAGAAAAAGTTTGTTGACTATTATGAGGGAAAGTTTTGTCGTGTTAATATTTTAATTAAAGTATTATTTAATAGATGCATTCTTACTCTCCACTCTACTCCACATAAGATAAAACACAAATTTTTATTAATTTATGTAGGTACTATGTAAGAACAAAAGAAAAAAGCTAACTAAACATTATATTAATTATACAAATCAAACGTATTAATTTTATACATAAATAGCTCACCTCTTAACGAGTTACCAAATGTGGTATTACTTATTTGGAATTTAATATCTATATAACTTACATGCAAACCAACTACCAAAAGGCCCTCAAAGTCATTAACTCACTTTTTCGAGCAAAAGTTGATTTAATTAAGCCAAATAGAATCCTTTTCTTTTGTGCCAAGTGTGGACTTTAGACCCCTCAACCTCATTTATTTTCATTAAGATTTAAGATTTCTGAAATAATTAAGATTCTGTATTTAAATCTGAACACTGAATGATTAAGATTATCTTAAATTTCTGAATAAAAATAGTTTATCAATATGTAAATACAATAAATATTGCACTTCAAATAAAATCGTAGTTAAATATTACATCATTAGAAAAAATTTCAGCCTAGAAAAAACAAAGTATTATTCAATAATAGTTAAAATATTTGAAGATATAAATAAATATTTTAAGTTTGATAAAAATAAAGTGAAACTACCTGAACTACATAACAAAATTAATTTTTTTTTAAATTGTCAAACATTATTAGAAGAAAATGTAGCTATCATTTTTTACCAATTTTTGCAAACAATTTTACCAATTCTTGATGACCAAGCAATACGATCAACAATTAAACATCGGCAGAATAAAAAGGGAAAAGAATTTGGATAGTTGATAGTTGGAGAAAGAGAGAGGCGTGTATTTTTACAAAAGAGTAAACATATGGAGTGCTATGTTGCTCGGACTCTTCAGAAATGTTGACGAGTGCGTGTCGGATCCTCCAAAAATAGTGTATTTTTGAAAGATCCGACACGGGTGTGACAACATTTTTGGAGAGTCCAAGCAACTTAGATGGAGTGAACTTTTATTAAGTCTGACTTTGAAAGAGTGTGAATGAGATTAAAACTCTATCATAGATCTGACTCATTCAGACCCTTTCAAACTTATTAAGTGGTTTTTAAGTAGAAAAAACAAAAGCACTTAAGCTCCCAGGGCTAGCTCGAGTGGCAAAGGGTGGAAGATTTGTGGCTGAGGTCATAGCTTCAAGCCCCACACCATGCAAAGCGAAGCCTGGTATTCAAGTGAAGGGTAGAGGGGCAGGCCCATGATCCACCGAGTTTAGAAGATTGTGGTTGGTCTAAAGGGCGATTTTTCGATAATCAAAAAAATAAAAAGTAAAAACACTT
Source organism: Solanum aculeatissimum (assembly GCA_038996855.1). Taxonomy (NCBI): domain Eukaryota; kingdom Viridiplantae; phylum Streptophyta; class Magnoliopsida; order Solanales; family Solanaceae; genus Solanum; species Solanum aculeatissimum. Next base: position 34,539 of record JBCEWC010000864.1, on the reverse strand, counting down.
AATGATCTAAAGTCTGAACCATTCAGATTTGAACCTCCATTAACGGCAAACAAATGAGGCCTCATGACTCATTGTCTCTTGATTATCCCCGAATAATATAGGTTTGTGATTCTTAAACCTCAACTACGTTAATTTTGAGGCTAATGATGTGATTAAGGCATTCTAAAGGTACTATGACATCACATGATAAAAGGGGTATGCTTAGGACATGAATATGATTGTTGAAAGTGGGTATATTTTTGGCGCAAAGTCTGCATGAGTCCAAGACAACTGCAAAAGTTTGGAATAAGTTGGAGTGTTGTCAGAGAGGCCATAGGACAGAGACCAAATAGAAGTTTGGTGTGATGTTAGTGATTTCAGTCACTGAACAAAAAATGAGCATAACTGATACTGTAATACACACTAATTTTATTTTATTTTTTAAAAAGGGCAGCAAAATTTTTTTTTTAATAAAAACAAAGCATAATGCACACTGTGAAGTATATAGGATTAATAGAGCACAACGCCATAACCAGAAACTGAAAAAAATAAAGGACAAGTTGAAATTGGAAAAGGAAAACCCTAGCGGTCTAGCACAGTCGCGGACGCAAAGAAACTACAGAGAAACAAAAAGAGAACTGAGAAGAAGAGAATAGAAGAAAAAGAAGAAGAAGAAGAAGAAGAAGAACTTACCTAAAGTCACAGAAGAAGAACGCAGCAGTTGCAGCTCATAGTCGCAAAAATATTTGGCTAATTTAACTTAGGCAAGTTTTTAACTATTTTATTAAAAAAAAAAAAATTTAAAACTAATAGCGGTTAAGCAAACTTTCTCTCGCTTCAAAAAGAAGCGCGCTTCACGCTTCAGTAGTAGAAGCATCCGCTTCTTCCATTGATTCTCGCCTCAACCAATATAAGTGATAACCCTGCACTTCGCTTTTAAGCGCGCTTAAAGGGACGAACCGTGCTTTTCACAACACTGACTGAACCTTAGAGCTTTTTTGTGTTTTTTGCTTTTGATAACACTAAGCCACGCTAGCTGCAAAATTATTAAGAAGATCCCAAAACGTAGATTTTGATCCTCACACAAGAGGTGGAACCAAGAGCACAATTTCAAGAGTATTTTCTTGTCATTCTACTTCATCCAACCACCAATGTAAGATTTTTATGAATTATTTATGTTAGATGACATTCCATAACATGAATTTTAACATAAAAAACTTTTGATTTGATTAGTCAAGAAAACTCATCAAGAACCCAAAAGGCTAGAGCTTTCAGCTATGGAAAGGCTTAGCAAGATGCTAGGAAAAGCCCAACAATTGAACTGGATTAAGGGGTTCAGTGTTGGTTCAATCACTTGTAATCCAGTCATGATCTCACACCTATTGTATGCTGATGATACTTTGATTTCTTGTGAGGAAGATATATGTCAAATTCTATAATATCTGGTTTGCATATCAACAAGCTGAAGAGCACTGTCTACCCAGTGAACACTGGTTCGCAATATTGATGAGTTGGCTGGAATCCTGGAGGGCAACATTGGAACACTGTCTTGTTCTTATTTGGGTCTTCCTTTCGGGCCAAGTCCAAAAGTTGTGACATCTAGAATTTATGTTGCTCGGACTCTTCAAAAATGTCAACGAGTGCGTATCGGATTCTCCAAAAGTAGTGTATTTTTGGAAAACCCGACACATGTGCGGAATCGAATGAAGAGTTTATGCAACTTAATCTGGAATGAAGTGGAGAAATTTGAGAAAAAAAGACTTGCTTCATAGCAGTTGCAATATTTATCAATTGGGGGGTAGACTCACTCTCATTAACAGTGTGCTCGACAACATACCCACCTATTTCATGTCATTATTCCCTATCCCCCAAAGTGTGCTCGAAATACTGGACAAATTAAGAGAGACTTCATGTGGGAAGGTAATAGCAGCTCACAGAAATTCCATCCTGTTGAATGGGACAAGGTTATAACGCATAAATCCAAGGATCAAGACCTATCCTTGCATAACAAAGCTTTGCTCATGAAGTGTCTTTGGAGATGTGGAACAGAGGAACACAGTTTATGGAACGATGTAATCAAGTCTAAACATGGATTAAAGATTATTGGAGCATAAAAACAACCAATGCTCCTCGTGGAGTTGGCCTTTGGGACACATCAGCAGTCTGGGGACTGAATTCCTTCTGAATGTTCAATTCAAGCCAGGTAATGGAGCACACATCAAGTTTTGCAAGGACAATTGACTAAGTGGCATACCTCCGATGGTAGATTTTCCTAACCTTTTCAACATCGCCCTGGGCAAGAACTCATCTTTTGCTCAAAACAGGACTAATAATTATTGGGATCTGCACCTAGGAAGAGCTGTTCAAGACTGAGAGATGGGAAGTTTGATGGAGTTGCTAAGCAAAAATGGAATCTTTTTAACAGTAATGAAGATGCTCCTGACAGTATGAATTATGGGAAGCAGGGGCACTTTCACTGTTAAACAATGCTACATGCAACTATGCTCGCAAAACCAAGTCATTGACACTTGGCCTTGGAAGTTGATTTGGAGGATCAAACTCCCAATAAGGTTATTGTTAGAATAGTTATAGGAATAATATGTAGTGTCTTACTTGATAAAGGATTATATTGTAGTGTCTATAAATAGGGTTTCTGTGTAATAATGTAGATACGCAATTCAATAATATTTTTCTCCTGTATTCTTCACATGGTATCAGACACCGGTGAAAAAATTCAAGGGAAGAAACAAGTCACTGTGCATCAAATTTCGGTTTGCTGTTGGGACTGATTTGTGTTATCTTTTATTCTGTGGGTCTTGTGCGAAAACAAACACCAACACGAGGCTTGGAAAGCTTAGTTGACCAAACCCCAACCAAAACCATCAGAGGAGACAGTTTCCGGTGAGATCTGGTTCACGCGTCTGTCCGTGAGGGTTGTTCCGGTCGATTTTTTTGATCAATTTTTTTCCTGTTGAGTTCGTCCACCATTCCAACCAGACTCATGCAATTTTTTACCAGATCTGATTACCAAAATTAGGGATCCAGTGATTTTCAAGCTGTTTTGGGCAAGATCTGGATTTTTCAACAACCAAATCTCTGTAATCAAGTGTTTCTAGTTGTTTCCAAGACAAATTTCGCATAATGTCTTCTGGGTGTGATTTTTTGGTTTCAAAATATGGGGATCGGAAGTTCAAGCCCTATATCACCTCAAAACCATTAATGGAAAGTTCAAACTATTTAGATTGGGCTTCTTCGGTTGAGTTATGATGCAAGGGTCAAGGTGTCCAAGATCACTTAATGAATAATGTTTGCGTAGTAGATGAAAAGGCAAAGGCTAATGAGGAAGATGCGAAGGCCAAAGCATAATGAGAGAAAGTGGATGCTCAATTATGTAATCTCTTATGGTGCTTTATTGATTCTAAGTTGATGCCCTTATTTCTCCCATTCCAAGCATGTCATACAGTTTAGGAAAAGGCTTGTGCTTTATACAGTAATGACACATCTCAATTCTATGATGTGATATCTAGAATGATCGACTTAAAAGAAACAAGTATCCCACATGTCGACTTACTTGGGCCAGGTACAGGCAGTAATGGAGGAATTTGAAATGTTGATGTCAGTCACTATGGATGTGAAAAAACAACACCACAAGCAGACATTGTTTTTAGTTCTTACACTTGCCGAACTTCCTACTAACCATGATTCAGTGTGTGATCGAATTTTAGCTAGTCCTACCATTCCTACAATTGATGAATTATTTTCTCTTATACTTCTCTTGCATCTTGTTATTTAACTAATAAAATGTCCTTATTTTCTATTCAGAATCACGTTCCACATTATCTACTCTATACCCCCTAGTGTCTTTGGGAACACATGATTTGTTCATAACTAACTCCAACAAAAGATAAATTAGCCCCCCGTGCTCTCAAATATGTCTTTCTTGGTTACTCTCGAGTTCAAAAAGGGTATCATTGTTATTCACATGATCGTCATCGATACCTTATTTCCGCTAATGTCACATTCTCGAATCTCAACCTTACTATAAATTATCTAATCATCCTGATGTCTCTAAGGTCTTACTCATACTTCAGGTCCTACCTATATCAACTTTTGAGGAATCTACAGTTACTTCTACATCTCCAGTTGTAGTGCCACCTTTCTTGACTTATCATTGTCTTCCATGTCCAGCAATAGTTCCAAATCATTCATGTCATGCACCAGAATTTGCTCCTACTACGGACTTGCCTCCTCCTAGCCAACCGATCGCACTTCAAAAAGGTATATGATCAACTCGAAATGCTAACCCACATTGTACATTTTTGAGTCATCATCGACTCTCATCACCCCATGATGCCTTTATATCATCGTCCTCTATTTTCATTCCTAATACTACAGGTGAAGCACTTTCTCATTTGAGATGGAGGCAGGCTATGATTAATGAGGTATCTGCTTTACATACGAGTGGTACTTGGGAGCTTGTCTCTCTTCCTACAGGTAAATTTACTATTGGTTGCCGTTGGGTTTATGCAGTAAAAATTGATCCAGGCGATCAAGTTGATCGACCTAAGGCTTGCCTTGTCGCCAAAGGGTATACTCAAATATTTGGGCTCCATTATAGTGATACTTTTACTCCAACGGCTAAAATAGCATATGTCCATCTTTTTCTATCTATGGTTGTTGTTTGTCATTGGCCTCTTCATGAATTGGACATTAAGAATGCTTTTTTGTATGGTGACCTTGCAGAAGAAGTCTATATGGAGCAACCACCTTATTTTGCTGCTCAGATGGAGTCTAGTAGCATTGTATATCAATTGCATAAGTTACTTTATGGTCTGAAACAGTCTTCACGATCCTAATTCAAAAAGTTTAGCACAATAATTCAGGAGTTTGACATGACTTGTAGTGGAGCTGATCACTTTGAATTTTATTGACATTCTGCACTAAATCTGTGTATTTATTTTATTATTTACATTGAAGATATTGTTATCACTGCAACGATTAAGATGGTATCATTAATTTGAAGCAACATCTCTTCAAGCATTTCCTAACTAAAGACCTTGGCAAACTGAAGTATTTTCTAGGTATTGAGGTTGCTCAGACTAGATAAGGTTTTGTTATTTCTCAATACAAGTATTGCCTTAGACATTCTTGATGAGACAAATGATAGGATGTAGACCCATTGACACTCTAATGGATCCGAATGTTCAACTCCTTCCAGGACATGGGGAGCCACTCAATAATCCTGAAAGGTAGAGATGGCTATTGGGAAAGTTAAAAAATCTCTCAATGACTGGCCCTGACATCTCTTTCCCTGTGAGTGTTGCAAGTTAGTTTATGACTTCCCCTAGTGATAGTCATTGGGATACAGTTGTTTGTACTCTGTGATATATAAAGTCAACTCCAAGTAAAGAACTACTCTTCGAGGATAAAGGCCATGAGCATATCACGAGATCTACAGACACCGATTAGGCATGATCACCTTCTGATAGACGTTCTACATCCGAATATTATGTTTTAGTAAGAGGTAATTTGGTGTCGTAGGAGAGTAAGAACCAGAGTGTGGTTTCTCGATTTAGTGCAGAAGCAAAATATCGAGCAATGGATGCAGCAATTTGTGAGCTAGTTTGTATCAACCAGTTGCTGAGGGAAAATTTGGCAAAATCAATCAGCTGAAACTTGTGTGTGATAATTAAGTGGCCCTTCATATCTCATCAAATTCAGTGTTTCATGAAAGGACTAAGCACATTGAGATTGATTGTCACTTTGTCAGAGAAAAGGTACTCTCAGAAGATATTATCACAAAATATGCAAAGTCAAGTGATCAACTTGCAAATATCTTCACCAAGTCCCTCACCGGTCCTCGTATTAATTATATTTGTAACAAGCTAGGTGCTTATATTTGTATGCACCAGCTTGAGGGGGAATGTTAGAATAGGAATAGAAAAATACAGTCCAACTTAGAATAGGAATAGAAATAGTATGTAGTGTCCTACTTGGGAAAGGATTATACTGCAGTGTTTATAAATAGGGTCTCTGTGTCCTAATGTAGTTATGCAATTCAATAATATTTTTGCTCCTATATTTCTCACCGTTATATATTTCAATTGGTCTATGGTCTGATCTCTGGGATGCATGCCTCACTCTTGTCTCACGCTGGACAACTTCAATAGGAGAGGGTTTTCACCTGGTCAATAGGTGTTACTTCCGTAGTTGCTCCCTTCAATATGTCAATAACCTATTTTAGCATTGTCATGTAGCCAGACCTTTGGAGCATGTTTTTCAATTTCTTTAGTTTAAGCTGGGTTGCCTCTGAGATTGAGAGAGGCACAACTGTGCTGGAGCTTGCAGAATACCGATACAACAATCACGAAAAAATGGTATATATCCCTTCAGCTATTTTGTGGTTTCTATGGAATGAGAGAAATAGAAGATACTTTGATGGTATATCAAAACCCGGTTTCTCTCTCAAAGCCATTTGTTTGATTAATTTTTTCAGATGGACAAGCTGTCCATAGAAAATAGCACTGGATAGTTTTTAGATTTTGTTAGTTCTCTAGCTGGCAAACTAAGATATTGCATTGAGTCAAGTAATGCTCTCTCATACTTATGTTCTATAAATTTTAAGGATGGAGAGCCAAGATCCAGTGGGAGAATTCTAACTCTCAAGCAATAATGAGTAAAAATTCTTTCATGGAATGTGAGGGGGTTAAATGGAGAGAGCAAGAAGGGGATAGTGAGAAAACTATTAAAGCAATGGGGGGCGGATGTTCTAGTTCTTGTTGAGAAAAAATTAGAGGGCTCAATAGAAAATATTTTACAAAGTATTTGGAGTAACAGATGGATCGGGGTGTTAATGAAGGATGTTCAAGGAAGTAGTGGGGCATCTTAATACTATGGGATACGAGAATCTGGAGTGGGAGTTGTTTCTGAATGGAAACCAAAGCATAACTGGAAAACTTTCAGGAGTAAATGATGATTTCAGTTGGTATCTCAATGCAGTATATGCAGAGTGCAACAGAGTAAATAGGAGAACACTATGGCAAGAACTGCTAGAGATTAAGCATAACATTAATGGGCCATGGGTAATGTGTGGTGACTTCAATGTCACTAGATATCCATCAGAGAGAACAAATTGTCACAGACTGACTGGTGCTATGACAGAATTCTCATCCTGTATTGAAGAAATGGAGATGGTTGATCCTCCTTTATGTGGAGGATCTTTCCCGGAGAAAGGGAGAGGATTATACTTGCACTTCCAGAATTGACAGATTTCTATACAGTGCAGAGTGGAGAGAGAATTTTACTTAGATAATTCAGAGCAGCCTCCCCAAAATTGCTTCAGATCATAATCCTATTGTGTTGTCCTGTGGAAATGAAGGGATGAGAGAGTCTTATTTTAAATTTGAGACATGGTGGTTAGAGGTGGAGCGTTTCAAAGAGAAGGTGAAAGAGTGGTGGGAGTCTTTTAGTGTGACTGGCAGACCAGGTTATATTTTGGCTGAAAAGTGAAAAATGTTGAAAGTGAAGCTTAAGGAGTGGAGCAAAAATAATAGGGAAACTGGAAACAAAGGAAGATATTCTCAATCATATTTCAAGTTGGGAAACAATTTAGGAACAAAGGTCCCTTACTGATGATGAACTGCTACAAAAAACACATCTGGGCATGGAATTTGAAGATGTGGCAAGGAAGGAAGAATTAGCTTGGAAACAAAGATCTAGAATCCAATGGCTAACAAGGTGACAAGAACACAATTTTTTCTTAGAATTGCAACTTCTCATAAAAGATTCAACTATATAGACCAATTGGAAGTGGATGGAATTGTTACTAAGGATCAAGTTGTGATCAAAGAGGCAATACATAATTTCTATAAAAAACTATACAAGGAAGCAGAACAATGGAGACCTGAGTTGAGACTGCAGGAGGCTACAACAATCACTGAAGAAGAAAATGTATGACTGCAAAGACCTTTTGAGGACGAAAAGATAAGGGAATGATAAAACTTGTGTGCAATGGAGAAAGCCCCTGGCCATGATGGCTATTCAATGGTGTTCTTCAAGACTTTATGGGCTCTGTTGAAGGAAGACATCATCAATACTATTCAATTTTTGCATTCTAATCAGAGTTTCGCGAAGAGCTTCAATGCAACTTTTGTTGCTTTAATTCCACAGAAACCTGGAGTACCCGAGCTGAAGGATTTTAGGCCATTCAGCCTGGTGGGGGGAGTCTACAAGATCATTGCTAGATTGTTGGTTGAAAGGCTAAAAAAGGTGGTGTTTAAGTTAATAAAAAAACATCAAATGGCTTTTGTAAAGAGGAGGCAAACCACGGATGCAACACTCATTGCTAGTGAATGCATTAACTCAAGAATGAAAGGAGGAGCCCCTGGTCTAATATGCAAATTGGATATTCAGAAAGCCTATGACCATGTGAATTGGTCTTTCCTTTTGAATACTCTTAGACAAATGGGATTTGGCAGCAACCGGATGAAATGGATTGAGGTATGTATCAAAACAGTCAAGTTTTCCGTCCTTGTAAATGGGAACCCGTAGGCTTTTTCGAATCAGAAAGAGGGCTGAGACAAGGTGACCTGTCTCCCCTTTCTTATTCATTTTGGCTGGAAGGCTTTGATAGTATGATGAGGATTGCAGCACAAAACAGATGGATCAGAGGCTTTCAAGTTGGAGATAGAGTGGGGGAAGAAAAAGAAGTGTGTCACATACTATATGTAGATGACGCTATCATTTTTTGCGAACCTGCAGCAGAACAGATTAGCTACATCAGAGTGATTTTGGTTTTGTTTGAAGCAGTTTCATGGTTGAAAGTAAACTGGGGAAAAAGTAGTCTCTTTCCTGTAAATGAGGTCCCTCAGATCCAGTAACTAGCAAGTATATTGGGATGCAGAGTGGAGCATTTGCCTACCATATATCTGGGCATGCCCCTGGGTAGCAAACACAAAACAATCGAGATATGGAATGGTTCTGGAGAAAACTAAAAAGAAACTTACTACATGGAAGGCACAATGCCTATTCCTCGGGGGTAGATTGATCCTCATTAACTCTGTTCTAGATTCTTTGCCAACATATGTGATGTCCTTGTTCCCAATCCCAGCAAAGATGGTGAAAAAACTAGACAAGCTTAGAAGGAACTTCCTATGGAAAGGTAATGAGGAAAGAAAGAGTTATAACTTAGTCAAATGGAAGAATGTACTTCTTAGTAAAGAAAGAGGGGGGGTTAGGGATCAAAAATTTGGGACTGCAAAATGAAAGCGTTTTGATGAAATAATTGTGGAGATACACCGAAGAAGATGCAACTCTTTGGAAGGAGGTTATAATTGCAAAATATGGAGAACTAAACATGATAAGGTCTGCGTACATTTTACCCTCCTCAAACCCCACTTGTGGGATTTCACTGGGTATGTCGTTGTTTGTTGTTTAAACCCATGGTGTACAGAAACAACCTCTGAACCATATGGGGTGGGGGTATGGAGGACAATCAGGAACCTACGGTCACAAATGGAAGGAAATATGTATATTAAGGCGGGCAATGGAAACAAAACTAAATTTTGGAAAGATGGCTGGATAGACCAAACCTCTCTTGGGGAAATTTTTCCAGATTTGTTTCTAATATGTGAGAACCCTGATGCAAAAGTGAGTGACTGTTGGATAGAACAAGAATGGGACATATCTTTTAAAAGACTACTGAATGACTGGGAGGTGGAGAGGGTGGTAGCGATACTAGGAAAACTAGCTAGAATGACTATAACTACAACAGCCACAGACAAGAGCTTACGGAAACATAGTAAGGACGGAGTCTTTTCAGTCAACAATGCCTACACAAAAGAAGACTACAGGGGATGACAGGGGGCCCAAAATATAAATTGGAATTACTTTTGGAAAAGTCACATTCCCACAAAAGTAAAGTGTTTCACTTGGTTAGTGATAAAGAGAGCATGTTTAACACAAGAAGTTCTACGGAAGGAAGGCAAGTAGCTAGTCCCTAGGTGCTTTTTGTGCAACTTGACAGGGGAAACAAAAAACCATCTCTTCCTGCATTGTAATTACAGCTCAAATTAGGAACATGTTTCTCAACATCATAAGCATGAATTGGACAATGCCAGAACATACATTAGATCTACCGAGTTTTTGGATTAGCAGGGGAGGCAGTAAGAGTCAAAAGAGATGGTGGAAGCTAATACCATCATGTGTATGGTGGTCAGTCTGGAAATAAAGAAATGGAAGATATTTTAAAGATAAATCCAATTCCATCCACAGAGTTAAATAGAATTGTATAGTATCTTTACTTTTTTGGTGTAAACAACTTGTATTGATGATATAGATCAGATTATAGATTTGATTGGAAATCTGTAATTAACCCTTTTTGGATGTAGCCAGCATATCTTTAATGCTGAAGAATACAAACTTAACAGTTTCAAAAAAATTAAATTCTCTCTCATACTTGTGTTCATTGATCTTGAAAAGGCCCATGACAGTTCTGAGGAATATTCTCTGGATGTGTCTTGAGCCTAAAGGTGTCATGATAGCGTTATTAGGGCGACAAAGGACACGTACGATGGAGCTATTAGAATAGGAATAGGAACAAGAATATTATCTACAATCCTACTTAGAATAGGATTAGGAATAGGAATAGTACATATAATCCTACTTGGAAAAGGATTGTATTATAGTATCCTAGGTTGAAAAGGAATCTAATATAGTATCTATAAATAGGGTCTCAATGTAATAATGTAGGGACACAATTCAATAATATTCTTCTTCAATATTTCTCACAAGGTATCAGAGCTCATGCGGTCCTGGGTAGAAAATCAAAGAGCTTCCGTTGCCGGCGGGCGGCTATGACCCATATATGCCGCCCATCTGGCCAATGATTATGTCAGCAAAAATTTGGGTCATCGTGTATCTTTTTGGTAACTATTTTCTCATATGTAATTTGTGTAACACCGTGTATATTTCGGTGATTACTTTCTCATATTCAATTTATGTAACACCGTGCCATCCTTCTGTTGACTACTTTTTCATATTTAATTTATGTAGCACCGTGACATCTTTTCGGCGACTACTTTTCATATTTAATTAATGTAGCATCGTGACATCTTCTCGTGACTATTTTTTCAAATCTGATTTGCATAGGGTCGTGCCATCATTTCGACCCTGCCCATATTATCTTTCTTTGTAGGGTCGTGTCATTATTCCGACCCTACCCATATTATTTTATTTCTCAGATTGTGACCATTTTTAGCCATCAAATCCAATAATTTGGTGTATGAGCATGTTCTCGCCGATTTTATGGCGACTTTCTTATTTAAGGTGTACTCATCTCTTGATTTAGAGATGATCCATATATTTTATACCTGACTCAAATATTTGGGTCGGATTACAATGATATTTTTTCTCACAAGGCTAAAATAACATATGTCCCTTTCTTTCTATCTGTGGTTGTCATTCTCCATTGGCCTTTTAATTAGTTGGACATTAAGAATATTTTTCTCTACAATAATCTCGAGGAAGAAGTCTATATACAACAACTACCTGATTTTTTGCTCAGTGGGAGTCTTGATAGCCTTATATGTCGATAACAGTCTTCTCAAACTTGGTTTGGGAAGTTGAACACCGCAATTCAGTATTTCATGAGAAGACTAAGCACATTGAGATTGACTGACAATTTTGTGAGGCAAGTGATCAAATTACAGATATCTCACCAAGCCCCTCATCAGTTCTCGTATTAATTACATTTGTAATAAGCTAGGTACATATGACTTATATGCACCAGCTTGAGGGGGGGTGTTAGAATAGGAATAGGAACAAGAATATTATCTACAATCCTACTTAGAATAGGAATAGTACATACAATCCTACTTGGAAAAGGATTGTATTATAGTATCCTAGTTGGAAAAGGAATCTAATATAGTATCTATAAATAGGGTCTCAATGTAATAATGTAGGGACAAAATTCAATAATATTCTTCTCCAATATTTCTCACATGGCATCAGAGCTTCTGCAGTCCTGAGTAGAAAATCAAAGAGCTTCCGTTGCTGTCGGGCGGCTATGACCCATATCTGTCGCCCGTCTGGCCAATGATTATGTCAACAAAAAATTAGGTCATCGTGAATCCTTTTGGTGACTATTTTCTCATATGTAATTTGCGTAACATCGTGCATATCTCGGTGACTACTTTCGTCCTGAGTAGAAAATCAAAGAGCTTCCATTGTCGGCGGGAGGCTATGACCCATACATGCCGCCTATCTGGCCAATTGATTATGTGAGCAAAAATTTGGGTCATCGTGTATCTTTTTGGTGACTATTTTCTCATATGTAATTTGCGTAACACCGTGCATATTTCGGTGACTACTTTCTCATATTCAATTTATGTAACACCGTGCCATCCTTCTGTTGACTACTTTTTCATATTTAATTTATGTAGCACCATTACATCTTTTTGGTAACTACTTTTTCATATTTAATTTTGTAGCATCGTGACATCTTCTTAGTGACTATTTTTTCAAATCTGATTTGCGTAGGGTCGTGTCATCATTTCGACCCTACCCATATTATTCTTTCTTTGTAGGGTCATGCCATTATTCCGACCCTACCCATATTATTTTATTTCTCAAATTGTGACCATTTTTAGCCATCAAATCCAATAATTTGGTGTATGCGCATGTTCTCGCCGATTTTATGGTGACTTTCTTATTTAAGGTATACTCATCTCTTGATTTCAAGATGATCCATATATTTTATACCAAACTCAAATATTTAGGTCGGATTATAGTGATATTTTCTCTCACGAGGCTAAAATAGCATGTCCCTTTTTTTCTATTTGTGGTTGCCATTCTCCATTGGCTTTTTAATTAGTTGGACATTAAGAATGTTTTTCTCTATAATAATCTCAAGGAAGAAGTCTATATACAACAACCACCTGATATTTTGCTCAGAGAGAGTCTTGATAGCCTTATATGTCGATAACACTCTTCTCAAGCTTTTTGGGAAGTTCAACACTGCAATTCAGTATTTCATGAGAAGACTAAGCACATTGAGATTAACTGACAATTTTGTGCAGTGAGTGATCAACTTGTAGATATCACACCAAGCCCCTCATCGGTTCTCATATTAATTACATTTGTAACAAGCTAGGTACATATGACTTGTATGCACCAGCTTAAGGGGGAGTGTTAGAAAAGGAATAGGAATAAGAATACTATCAACAATCCTACTTAGAATAGGATAAGGAATAGGAATAGTACATATAATCCTACTTGGAAAAGGATTATATTATAGTATCCTAGTTGAAAAAAGAATCTAATATAGTATCTATAAATAGGGTCTTAATGTGATAATGTAGGGGAACAATTCAATAATATTCTTCTCCAATATTTCTCACAGGAGCCAAGACTCGGGTTAGAACAATGGGAGGAGACTCGAAGCATTTTTCTATTCAAATGGGACTAAATTAAGGATTTGTGTTGAGCTCTTTTCTTTTTGCCTTGGTGATGGATGAGCTGCCACGATCTATTTAGTAAGAGGTTTCATAGTGTATGCTATTTGTAGATGATATATAATTGACTGATGAGATACATGATAGAGTTAATGATAGGTTAGAGATTTGGAGACAAACTCTAAAGTCCAAAGATTTCAAATTGAGCATGACCAAAATAAAATACTTCGAGTGCAAATTCAGTATTGAGATGGATGAAGTAGACATGGAAGTGAGGCTTGTCACTCAACCTATTAGAGAGAAAGTTTTAAATATCTTGAGTCTGTCATCCAGAATAGTGGGGACATCAATAATGATGTCACGCATCACATTAAGGCATCATGAATAAAATGGAGGCATATCTCTGAAAAATTATGTAATAAGAAAGTACCACCCAAACTTAAAGGTAAGTTCTACATAATGGTGGTTAGACCATATTTGTTATATGAGGTGGAGTGTTAGCTAGGTAAAAACTCACATGTTCAGAAAGTGCATATTGCGGAGATGAGAATGTTGAGATGGATGTGTGGACATACTACGAGTAACAAGATGAGGAATGTGGTTATTCAAGAGAAGGTGGGAGTGCCTCTTTGGCAGACAAAATGAGAGAAGTGAAACTGAGAGGGTTTGGGCATGTGCAAAGAAGGAATGTCAACGCTCTAGATAGGAGGTGCAAGAGGTTGGATTTAGGGGTTACATAAAAGGGTAGGGGTAGATCAAAAAGGTATTAGGGAGGGGTGATTAGATAGGATATGGCACAACTTCATATTATCGAGGACACGACCTTAGATAGAAAGGAGTGGAGGTCACATGTTAGGGTAGAAGGTTAGTAAGGGTAGATTATTGCTTTGCCTTGTAAGGGTTTAAGGTTTGTCATAGGCTAGTCGTGCCATTATAGTTGTGTTGTTATTGCTCTTCGATTATTTTGCTACTTTAAATATTTTTTTTCTTATAGAATTTGCATTGCACTTCATTTTAGCTGATATTTATATCTATTGTTTCTTTCTTCTTCATTTGGACTGACACATTTTAGCCGAGGGTCTTTTGGAACTAATCTTCCTATCTCCATGAGGTAGTGCTAGGTCTACATACACTCTACCCTCCCCAAACCCCACTTGTGGGATTTCACTAGGTATGTGGTAGTGGTGGTGGTGTTACTGCTTTCTATTGAATCCCTTTACTTTATTAAAAAAAAGATTTGAACCTATTAAGGTAAACCCACCTACTCTATAATAATTTTTATGTATATTTATGGATATTAAAGATTAAGGATGTTTCTGGTATTGTTAGGAAGTTCGAAAGTAAATTTAATGGAACTTAGTTTCCACCATTAGTGGAGATCGTTGAGTGAATGTGGAAGATGATGAAACATATTTTGAAAAAGAAAAGATGATGGAATTTTTAATAGGCGTTTGATATTGTGATTTAGATGATATTATTGATGATTTTAACCTATTAAATTGTGGAATAAGGATGGTGAACTTAGTTCTCACAAAACGAGGTCAAGTTAACTAGGTTGGATAGCTTGAGCTAATTGCTACATGATAATTGGATTATATAAAATATTGTGAGATTGAATCAATTGAGTTGAACTCAATTGTTTGTAGATTGAGAATTGAGATAGTTTGAAGGACGAGAGAAGCCAAGTTCGATCTTCAAAGTCGATTATGTCTAGGTGAAAATTTCACTGTGTTTTTGGCTAAAAACATGCCTACTATGTGTTTGGTGAGATGTTTCAAAGGTTTTGTGGCTTAAAATTGGTGAGGATGAGCTAGTATCAAATTCACCATGTTCAAAAGTTTGGTCTTGAAAACCTAGTTTTACCTAATATGAATTTTTGGATGGAAGCTAAGTAGTGTTTACTATCTTGTTTATTGTTTGACCCAAATGTCATTCTAATTCATGAACATATCTTGATTCATGCTATATGCTTCTATGAATGTGCTTATGATTGCGATATACATGTTGGAGTGAGAATGACACTTGACACTCTTAAGTAAGTCTACTTGAAATAGCCACAGTTAACTTGGTTATTATTAGATGAGTGTATCCCCTAGTAGGTTGTACAACAAGTCTACTTGAAATGGGCAGAGTTACCTCAATTGTTTGGAGTAAGGGTGACACTACCATGTAGATCAAGTCTACATGAAAAAGCCACAGTTATACACAGCTTTCTGGAATGAGGGTGACACTGCAACTAGGGCAAGTCTACTTGCAACAAGCCACAATTATGATTGACTTCAGTGTCTTTAAGTACTTGATTGAATTACAGTTTTCAATTATCAATTTCTCTCAGCTTTCAGTTAACAATTTTTGGTTTGAAATATATCTATGCTATTTGTGCATTTCATATTGTATTTTCTTGTCCCACCACTTAGTAGGTCGTATATGAGGCTTGGTGTGTATTATGACAGTGTAATAACTCTCGCAAGCCTCTTTACCTCAAACATGAGTAACATTGAGCCTGGTATCTCCAATAAAATATTCAATTTTCCTCAACATCTTTCGCTTTTATTTCGGTGTGAGTTTCACCTTCATTTCAATTGTTCTATCGTATGCCTCAAGAACATATGTAGTTCCTCTTTTTACTCTAGATAGATAATAACTAGTTTCAGA
Organism: Solanum aculeatissimum; assembly: GCA_038996855.1. Taxonomy (NCBI): domain Eukaryota; kingdom Viridiplantae; phylum Streptophyta; class Magnoliopsida; order Solanales; family Solanaceae; genus Solanum; species Solanum aculeatissimum. The sequence goes on along the minus strand of JBCEWC010000864.1, from coordinate 18,454 downwards.
CCTAGCGAGTTTTAGATATGACTGGGGGGTTTTCATATTTTTTGATATAGTATGACTGGGGGATTTTTGATAGTTATTTTATGCTATTCAGTTGAAACGCATGTTTATCACTTCCAGTATTGTGCAGTTTATTTGACTATATTTGTGAGCTCTTAAGATATTTCATTGGTTGATGAGGTATTCAATTTCAATACAATGCTTCGCTCAATGGAGGTAGTTGGCCAGGTGTTGATTATGCGTTTTGACACATATAAGCTGAAAGGTAGGTTGAGCATCAAAGGACATGCACTTTCTAGGTATGTAATGCATAAATATCATAATTTCATATTTTTTTGATGAAAAAGAAAAAGATGATGATAAAAGCATACATTTTGCAACCCTCGAGTCTAATATTTAACTACTTGGAGATAACTAAAACAGTTGAAGCAATCCTGTATAACACAAGATATTCATTTCTATACATTGATCTCTAATCACTTAAACTATTTGCATTACCTTGAGCTTTCTAGTATATGTAGGTGAAAACTCCTCATCAATATTGTTTTTGTTACCTACTATCTTGTTCTTTGATTTCATGGTCCCCTTGGCTTCGGTTATCATATCATTTGTTGTTGCTATTGGTCTCTTCTCCATTATTTTCAGCATAGATTCTTCACTACTATATTTTCTTACAAACTTAATTTTTTAATATGCTTTACTTGAGTTGAGGGTCTATAGGAAACAACCACTATACTTTCTCAAGATAGGAGAAAGGTTGTGTATACACCCCCACCCCACCGCCCCATGGGATTACACTAGGTATGCTCTTGTTGTAAATTTAGCATAGAGTCAACCAAGGGAAATTTCCCAACAAAATCTCAATTTAGTTACATATTATCATTAGAAATGTTATAAATTAAAGGAATGTCCATGAAACATAGACCTTGAAACCCGTCAGCTAACAATTGTAGCATATGGAGTTTTTTTTATGTCTATGCTTGAAGATGAAAACGACAAAGAAACAGGAGCTCCGAAAGATTCTATATTTCAGTTTCTAACCAAGAAACTAAGGAAATTAGCGACATCAATTTTCACTACAAGAAAATGTAAGCCAAAAATTATATAATTATAGCTTTATCGGTTATTCCAGGCCATACCCAAAGAAAAACGTAAAAACTTGCAAGCAGATATACATAAGCCCTTGATCTAATCGGGGAACATTTGAGATCAACCAGAAAAAAAATCAGAAAAGAAGGGAAATGCATAAGAGAAGAGAGGAGAAGGGGGTAGATTCATACTCGGATCTTGGCGAGGACGCCTTTCTTCTCTAGGGTTCGGGTGACAAGGGTTTTGAGGTCCATCATTTCTCTTGTATAATCATCCATTTCTTCTTTTTCTTCTGCTCTCTGCCGAAGCTACAAATGTCTGGACTCTCTTCTTCGTTCCTCTTTGCCTATGTGATATATACTTGCATTGTTTTCGAAATCTAAAAGTTTAAAGAAGTGATGAGGTGGGGCCTTAGGAATTTAAGAAGAGAAATTTGAGGGAGGGTGACAAAAAATTTCAGCTTAAAAAAGGTTGACAATTTGATCGAGGCAAGTCAAATTTCTTACTAATTAAGAGTTTAAGTTAAATTAGGTGAATTATAATTTTTAAAATTTTTAATCTTTTGAAATATATAAAAAAAATTAATTAGACTCTATAATTAGGGGTGTTCATGGATCGGTTATTGGTAAAAATCATAATCAAATCAATTTATTCGATTTTTAAATTTTTAAAACCAAAAAAATCAATTAAAAAAATAATCATCGATTTGGTTATTGTCGATTTGATTTTTTTTTTGGATTTTTTTTCGGTTTGAAAGTAATAAGTTTGTTGAGTACATACATATCTTGATAGACATAGACACCTAGTACCTGAACAATCCACAAAAAGCTATTGTGAGTTCAATCAAGCAATAGTACTAGACTTATTATTACACGAACAAAGTAATTTAGTTAAGCAATATTAAAGCTATTATATACGAACAAAGTGATTTAGTTAAGTAATAATAAAGTCATTATGCACCAACGATCAAATCTTTATCTATATAGAAAAAAATCCAATCTCAACAATCCAATAACTATCTGAGGGAGGGGGTACAAGAAAATTATATACTAAAACACTAACAATAAAAATTTTCAAATATAAATGGTAAAGTTAAAGATTTAAGTTAATTAAAATATTAACAAAATATTTATATATTATTTATGAATATTATATAAATAATTATAAAATTTATATATATAATTATTCGGTTCGGTTTGATTTGGTTAGTTTTGCAATTTTTAGTAAAACCAAACCAAATCAAATAATATCGGTTTTCAAAATTTTTAAATCAAAACTAATCAAACCAAATCAAATATCGATTTTTTTAGTCGATTTGGTTCGAATTGCGGTTCAATTTGATTTTTTAACCATAACCATGAACTACTTTACCCACAACTGATCCATTTCAAATAAGTCATTCCTTTTTACTTCATAAAAGAACATTACATCTTCTTCTTTCTTTTTTTAAAAGAAGTTTTCTCTTCTCAAGTTTTTTCTTCACCTTCGTCTCCTTTTGTCTTGCGTTTTGCTCTTATCTTTGTCGTCTTCTTCTCTTTTTGTCTACATTGTCATCGTGACAAAGGTAAAAGGAAATATTTCTCCATAGTTAAGGTTTTGAGTTTGAGTTTTCATAGTTTAAAAAGAAAAAGAAGAATATGCATATCTAATGTTTATTGTTTCTCCAAATATTTCATAGTTTATTATTCTGTTTTTTGCCCTAATAGACATTCTATTCATTATTGTCGTGCTATGACACTGATGAAAATCTAAAAATATCACAAATATCTTAATTTGAAATAAATAAGGTAAGAACGAAAGCAGGAAAATAAGAAACGAGTGCCTAGTTGCCGCAAGAATTTCAAAATTTGTTTGATTTTTTTTCAACAGACGAGGTACTTGTTGCGACTACTCTCTCAGTTGTTGTAGAAAAATCATTAGTTGCTTAATAAACCGCAACAATTTAAGTACTTGATGAACCAACCACTTAAATTGCTGCAACAAATTTCTTAACTTGCAACCTTAAGTTGTCGCAGCAACTTAAGTAATTGATGAAACAGTTGCACGACCCAAATCGGATCACAACTAAAGGAAAGCAAACAAAGATAAAACAACCACAACACTTAGATTTGAAAATCCCAAAACCTGGAGACATGAGTGCAAGAGCTTCCAAACAGTATGAAAGAGTAAATACAAAGGTGATTTGATAAGAGAAAATACAAGAAAATACAACAAGAAAATGTCTCAACAACACAACGATGACTCGGTAGCTAAGCCTCACCGCTGTAATATGGGGAAAAGATGGAGAACTCTGTCAAAATAAGATCAACCACCACGGGGAAGTCCTTGTGCTTGATCTGCAGGGAGGAACATAGTAGGGGTGAATACACTGAAATGTACTCAGTAGGTTCAACCGACTGGATAAGAGAAATCGAACAAACATGTAATAACTAAGAACCCTTTCACCTGCCATGTAAAGGTTAGTGCACAATATATATATATATATAAACGTAAGAACAGATAATGATAGAAAGTATAATCAATGATGTTGTGCAAATGAAATGTATGAATGTAATACATGAGGTGGAATCATGACTGTCGCACAATCTGTGTACACATCCACTGAGCTAAAACTATCATATAGAACTCATGGGGGACTCACAGACCATATATAGAAATTTCTCAACCTTGCCACCTATGCATGGTCAAGTGGTGTCACAATATCTCACTCAACCTTGCCACCTCTACGTGATCAAGGGGTGTCACAATATCTCAACCTTGCCACCTCAGCGTGGTCAAGGGGTTTAAAAAGTGGTACAATCTCTCCCTTGACACCTCAGCATGGTCAAGGGGTTTAAAAAGTGGTACAATCTCTCCTTTGCCACCTCCGCATAGTCAATGAATTTTAAAAAAGGTGGTACAATCTCTCCCTTGCTACCTCCGTATAGTCAAGGAATTTTAGAAAAGGTGGTATAATATCTCAACCTTGCCACCTCCACGTGGTCAAGAGATGGTTCAGATGCAACATAAAGTGAATGCATGTCAATGCTACAAATCGATATATATGACAACAATATAATAAGATAACCGATAAATAATAATCAAAGAATCGAAAAGAAAATTCCAAGTGTCACAACTGGTACCATAGGCCATCAACATGTCTCAAAATATCACACTTTCACCATTAGCCAAATTTATCGATAAAACCGAACTTCACAAGTTCGAAAATATGCATATAAGTCCTAGAGAATACCTCAAACACCATCAATTACCACAAAGTTTTCCAAATAATATCACAAGTCTCATATTATTATTACAACATCCAAAAGTGTCTCAAATCTCAATAATACGTCTCAATTTACAACAAGATTCATAAACTACTCCAAGTGCTAATACAACTAATATCACAGTTTCGTCAAAATACTATCATACAAATCTAATTACTCATGAAGCAATTCAAATCTTATAATTATCACATAAACATATCCAATAACTCAAATTTAGTCCCAAAAATATTAGCCGAACCTACCTCAATGTTAAAACTGCACTAGAACCAAGCTTTCGGACAATCAAAGCTTCAAAAATGATTTGAATCAATCAACCACTATCAAGAATAGATAATACACGTCAAGAGATGAATTTTGATACCCATATCAGCACAAATTGGATCTAGGGGAAAAATGATCAAAATTAGGGTAACATTCAAGGTTCACGGATCTGGAATTAAATTAAAGGAAAAGGAGTTTGTGGGTGAAAACCCCACTGAAATTGAGCTTAAATTGAAGGAGAAATCAACATTTAAAGTTTCCAAAACAAAGACATGAAAAATCCAATTTTTAATGTTCAAAATTATGAAATTCAAAACAAAATCAAGAGGAAACAATGGAAATTATCAAATCTAAGGATAAAATCACTTACCCAAAAGTTTTCCACGAAAATTCTCTTCAAATATCACCCCAAAAAACTTGAAAATGTTAAAAATGAATGGAAATGGTGTTTTCACTGTTCATGGATTAACATCAAATCATGCATACTTGGGCTTAAAAGCCAAACATTCTTTCATTACTCTTGTTCATACTTAACAAGAGTCAAACACATTTCATAATCATGTTTCATGGGCTAAATATCCAAACAAACTTTCATGTCAAACTTTATGTATAAGAGTAGCTCCATACTTGTCTTAACTTGTCATATCATATTGGTGTAAACACCCATGTTGCTCAAAGAGCCATATCATAGACTTAGTGTGATCACAACTTAGTCATAATCCATACTTGATTAAAATCATAGATATAAACATGTTCGGGACTTAGTCCACATCAAAACCTTCTTCAAAATCCATGATCATGCATGCAAATACCATGAGGAACAATCAGAATAACATGGATACTAGAATTCATACTTTAAATTCAAATCAAGAGTAGTTCATAAGAAATTCAAATTAAATAAACCTTTAAAATATCATTTAAATACTACCCATGCATAGTTCAGGAGTAAAGGGGACATGCATAACTTGATCTTCATCAAAGCCATTGAAACCTCATATAATTCAAACTTAAATCAACTTTAATTCACCTAATTTCTACAGCCCACAATCCAATTCAATTAGATACTTCAAAATTTAAAGAACCCAACATTAAAGAAATCTTAAAATCATAATTTAACGATGAGGGTTCTTGGGTCTTCATGGATGAAAGGGAATCCATGAATCAAACTAACATACCTTGAAATTATACAAGAGAATTGAATGATTCCACAATAAAGATGATCTTCCCCAAATTTCTTCAATCCTTCATCAATGGAGGTCAAGAGGATTGAGAGAATTTTGGAATGAATTGAAGAGGGTTAGAATGGATGAAAAGGGATTAGGGTTTGATTTAGGGGGTTTAGGAGACCTTAAAAAGCCTAAAAGGGGCATAGGATCTAATTAAATTATGAATTAACCATTAATAAAATGGACTAAATCACTGAAGACTATGTCACACAGAAGGCACACAGTACTCGTATACATGCCCACGGGCCGTGTACCTGCCCGTGAGGCTTCACTTGGCCTCGACTTTGACTTGAACTCTCGGGGGACTTTCTGGATCACTTCACGAGGGGCCTCATGGACCCTGTAGCTGCACACGGACTGTGTACTAGTCCATGGAGCATCACTTGGTCCGGATTCCAGCCCCGAACCTTGGCCAACATTCTGCCTCACTTCACGGGACCTCTCACGGGCCATGAAGGGTCACATGGACCGTGAGGTGGTCTGTGGGACCATACTTGGTCAATAGCACACTGGACCAACCCACGAGAACCCCCACGGACCGTGGACCACCAAACTATCCGAGGTCCTACCCTTAGCCCAATTCCAGAACCTTGTTCCCAGCATACTTCCAATGACAAACAGTCTCACTACAAGGGCCATAACTTTCACATACGAACTCTGAATTGAGTGAAACCAGTTGCGTTGCGAAGATAACTCAAAGAGCTTCGATTTGATATATAGAATCCCACACAATTCATACCTTATCAAAATATGTGTCTTTTCAAAGTACACTTCCCAACCGACCTCACAACTTCACTAAACGATCCCCCTTGAATCCGGTCACTTAAATACAACCCATGGCTATCAAAATTCAACCACGACCAGTCTAACACTATTCTTGACCAACCATTACAAAGTTTAAAATTTTTTGGGTCGTTACATTTGGTTAAAATTATCGATGGGTAGAGTGTTCTAATCTTAATGGCCTCAAATTACCTATGGCCCTATTATGTGCTATGTTCGTAAGTGTTGCCATTGCTATGAATAGTGTAAAATGTCAGAATAGGGGTGTGGTTGTGTTTGTTTGATATATATTTTGAGAAAATCATGTTGTCACATATCATTTGTTTTTAATGTAAACCATGGCTTGAATATAATGTCGTGTGATTACATGTAAATTCCAAACGGTGTCATATTATCATATTGCCATCTAAAATGTAAATCAATGAAGCAGTGTATAATCATTGCATATGGGGTGCTTGGGAATTTAGTGAAAACATATTGGGTGTATGATATTCTTGTTTCGGTGTTGATTGAATTGATTATGGTCTGATGCATGCTGATCGGGATACCCATTTTGATAGGCTTGGAAAACCAAATTACTAGAAATTTCACACCACAAAGGTCTTCTATGGCTCGTGGATTGGAATTTCTAGGATCCTATCAGATGAGACTTTCTACGAGCTATAGTTTAATCCACGACTCGTAGACAGGTCTAATAGGGTTCTGCCAGCATAAAACCTAGATTGGAATCTCATCTACGACTCAATATATGACTCGTAAAATGTTCTACAAGTCATACCTAGTCTCGTAGAAGTAATTCTAGTAGCTACCGAGCTCAATAGTATCCCTGGGCTTAGAGATACTATGATGAGATACAGGTTGGAATGGCTAGCATGGTGAGAGAGTTTTATGCTTCATACACTGCCACCATTTCCCATTCGACCCCAAAAGGGAAGCCATATTTGTTGCATCCCAGATTGACATAGACGATGGTGAGAGGCATCCTAGTTGATATATTAGAGACTACCATCCATCGTGTTCTCTTTGGTCCCAGTACGAGGCTCTAATATCCATATCTAAGTTCGACTACAGGCTGAGCTAGACTCGGGACCGTATTCTCATGAGAGATACAGCCCAGAAGGGCTTGTTATTGAGGTGGATTGCCGACCACATTACAATGCAGGAAAAGGACCCTGAGTGGGTTTCTATAGTATCGACACCCATGGTGAATGTTTCATTCAGCTTCACCAAAATAATTTGGTGGGTTGTATTTAGATCGTAGATCTGGCCGACCCATGTTGTAGTGGTTGCCAACATCTTAGCTGGCTATGACATATATTGGGCTAGGTTGATCAAGGTGGACTTGAAGAGATACACTTCTATCTTATTTTCTTGCCTGATATACAGACTTTGCTTAGCGGCGAGGGTGGGTAGTATTCATGAGGTGGATACTCTGATAGAGGTTTAGAGGACACTAGATGTCAGCTTGATAAAGGTTGATGAGAATCCAGTGGCACTAGGTGAGCACCATAACCTCTAGTCCATATGCCAGAGATATTTGCCACAGTTCTACCGTCTGAACCTCCAACTTCTTCCAACACTATCGCTCCTACCATAGGGGGCCCCCTCAAACCAAGCCTGATAGAAAGGGGGTCCCACTAATACTACTACCACTTCTGCCCCAGAGGTAGTGCCAGTATCTCCTATAGGCATGGTATATATGTTTGCAGCCTCTATTCAGACCATGGAGCAAAGGTTGGTGAGGACTGAGACTTAGTTGACACAGCTACTACAGTAGATCAAGTCGTGGGTCTGCCAGGCCATTTGTTAGGTTGAAGAGCGCATGAGGATGCACTGTACGACCACAGTCGCAGAGAGTTTGATACTAGTGCATGGTCGTATAGATGTATTTGAGCAAAGAATAGAGCAGAGCCTTTATTCAGCATAACCTCCTGATTTGACTGTGATGTATATGGAGATTCAGCAGCTTGGGCTGAATTAGAGCAGCAGTACCACCACCAGTGGTATTCTCGACTACTGACACTACTACCAAGGCGTTTACAGATTTTTTAGCTACTGAGGAGATACCACTCCATGCCTTTGGGAAGAGGCCCCATTCTAAGACTGATGATCTAGATGCCTTGAGGCAGGAAGCAGAGTTGAGTGAGAGGGAGCAGGTAGTGGCTGCCACATGGGAATCAATCGCGGATGAGATGGCATGGAAAACGTGACTTAAGAGATTGTAAGAGGTGTTGGACCCTATGGACATGCTCCCACTGTTGAGGAGACCACCAGGCTAGTTGAGGGTGTTCAGACATAGCCAGAGGCCGACACTTGATGTGCTTCCAAAATGCAGCACTTTTGATGCTTAAAATTTAGAATTTTGTGTGTTCTCAAATTGATGTTAGTAGGTTTAATTGTGTTTGTGTTTGTTTTGTAGGATTCTAGTGTTGGCATGATTATTTCGACAAAGTGGGTTGAAACATAAGAATTTGATGATCCACAGAACCTTATATGGGTTGTGGAAAGGTTCACGAGCCGTAGATAGGGTCTCGTATCAATTTCTCGTGAAGGGTGAATTTTTGAGTTAAACTTTACGAGGGAAGCAGACGAGTCGTAGATTGATCCACGAGTCATAGAGTGTGGTCGTGCCGTGAGTATCAAAAAGTGAAGAAGTTCTAAAAATTCATCAGATGAAACCCCCACGGGTTGTATAATCTTATATGGCCCGTGGAAAGGCCTCATAGAAGTAATCTCCAGGTTTTAATTACAATCCATGAAACCCCGATGTACGAGTTGTATAATGATGCATGAGTCGTGAACCTATTAGTAGATGTTGCTGACACAGTTTTCCTATTTCAATTTGGTTTTGTATTTTACACATTATAAATAGGTTTTTAGGTTATTTTTCAAAAATTCCCTAATAGTCACGAAGTTTGAACAAGGATTTAGAGGATACACTTAGGATTCATCATCTTTTGAGAGGAAAAATATTAATGTGTGTTCTTTATTCAACCTTGTAATTCTAATTGAAGAGTTGAATTTTGTATTCTTAATTCATCTGTGTAAGTGCTTAATTATGCTACTCTATTTCATAATTTTTGCATTTATACTGATCATGCATAGCTAAATCCACAACCAGTGTTGTGGGAACCATGACGAACTAATAAGGTAAAATTGGATATTGTGTAATTCTTATAAGGTGTGTTAGGTTGTATTAATTAATTCTCTTCACTTAAATATTTTTTAATGGAGGCCTACATTAGAACTCGCCTAGTGTTACTTGCCGGATCAAGGAAGTAATGAATAGAAAAAAGGTAATTAACAGGATTTGATTGAGATGTTCTCATCTAATCAACCGAACTAGATCAAGGGGAGGTTGTACTGGGATAAAGAGTAAGAGTTAGTAATGTCACATCACGAAGATGGATCAAGTTCTGGAATGAAATTTACCTATTCATTGGATCAATGGTTTAGGTTAACCTAGCTTACTGTCTTACACCTACATACTAGAAAAAAGTTGCATTTATCTGATAATACCAAGTTAGGGATTCATGGGGAATAAATTACCCTAGTTAGCTCTTCGATTGGTTTCTCATCACCTGCATTCATTTAGTTTAGTTAGTTTTACTTTATGAAAAAAAATCTTTTCTTGGGAGATAAGTAGGTTAGTCATCCCAAGTTATATTGAATTAATTCTTGAGTCTACCATATTTTATGAGGGATCGACCCTAACCTCAGTTAGGTTATTACTTAGCAGCGATCGTTTTACCTCAAAAAAAAGGTGTGGCTTGAATGATATTAAGTATTTTAGCATCGTTGTTGAGGAATACGACTAGACTTGGTTAATTCAAGTAATTTTGGGGATTAATCCTTATTTTTCCAATTTTATGTTTTGTTATTTTTTTTTGTGTAGATGTAGTGTATGCACAACACTCGGACCCAAGGCAATCCCTTGACTCTATTTGATACAAAGATCCAAAGAACACTAAGAAGGATGGCCTAAGACAATGTGAATAATGTTGTTGGTGATGTAGTGAATGCAACACTAAATCCAAATAACAGAAATACACCGCTACTGAATCCACAACCACAGGGTCTTTAAGCCGCCACAAACCAATGGAACAAAAATTGGCTTAACCCTATGGCGATGGACGTTATAGGAGCTATAATATTACCCCCACTACTAGATGACACAAAGTCCATCGTTTCAAGTGGATTGCTCCAAATGCTACAGAATTCCGGTTTGTTTGCGGGAATACCATCAGAGGATCCACATAACCATCTACACAACATTATGTTTATCTGTAAAAGCATGACAGGAAACAAAAATTTATCCATGGATACCATTGGGCTCTGTGTTTTCTCACTTTGTCTTACAAGTAATGCAATGTTATGGTTATCTGAGCTCCCACAGAGTTCGATCACCAGTTGGGCAAAATTACAGATAACCTTTTTGGAGAGGTTATTTCCCATCTCGAAGAAGTTAAAGTTAAAATCTGAGATTAAAACCTTTGAGAAAATACCTGGTTATTCGATTGGTGTTACGTGGGAGAGGTTCACCAAATGTCTGAGATGTATCCTTGACCACAAGATTGTTGATGAAGCCCTGGTTGAGATTTTCTATAAAGCCATTGATGAGAATGGTCAAGCGGTTGTTGATACTATTATGGGGGATTTTTTATAGATCGTCCATTCCAGGAGATAGTTGATAGACTTAAAATGGTGTTCAAGACTAACTGTGCACGGGGTATAAGGGAAAAGTCTACCATGAGGAGTTTATTCTCGACTAGCATTAGTCCAGCGCAAACACAAGAAAGTGAGGAACTGATGCAGGAACTTGAGCAAATTAATACTAATGTGAAGCTATTAATGAAGCAGAATATGGAACGAGTCAATGTCGTAGCTCATCAACCTCCATGTACACTTATGTACAAGGAGCCTTATTATGAGGAGGACTTGTGTTTTATCGCTGATCAGATGGTAGGTTTTCGTATCAATGCCTAAGGGTCCAATCAGAACTATTGGCGCCAAGGTCAAAGAAACAAAGGTCAGAACTTTGGGAGAGATGACGCCTCTAGAGATAACAACAGAGGAGGCTATTATGGTATAAATAGGGGACCAGACAGAGATGTTAAATAAGGTCACAGAGATGGCTTCAAAAAGGGTCTATATGTTCCACCGCACAATCGGGATGCTGGCACTAGCTCCTCTTACATTGAGGAGATGTGTTGACCAGTTGTTGAAGAAAGCTAATGCATAGGATGAGACGCTAAAGGGAATGAAGTCTGACATCTCCAATACTAACCATAAGATTGAGTCTCATTCGGTGGTGAATAAGTATCTAGAGCAATAATTCATCCAAATATCAACTACGTTGAATCATCACTAGAAAGGTACGTTGCCCAGTAACACAATGCAAAACCCTAAAATTGAGGGGTAGTGTATGTTAATCACAATACGCAGTGGAAAGCAGACCATTGATCTTCCAGTGCTATTAGATGATGGTGATGTTCATGATGAGAATGTTGTGAACAAGCAGACTGAGATTGGAGATAGTCGTGTTGAGAACGAGTAAAGAGACACAACGCCAAAATAGTTGAGACCTATTCTTCATCCTCCTCCTCTCTTCCCTCAAAGATTAAAGAAAAAGGAGGAGAAGAGTAAGTTCAAACACTTTCTCTCTATGTTGAATTAGCTCTCTATAAATATCCTGTTGATTGAGGCATTGGATAAGATATCTGGGTATGCGAAGTTTATCAAAGACTTAGTTACAAAAAAGTGTACTGTGAGCTAGGAGCTCTCACAAGAGCTCCAAAAGTGCATTGCAATTTCAACTAGGTCCTTGGTGCAGAAAAGGAAGACCCAGGAGCATTCACCATTCCCTGCACCATAAGTGATACGGAGTTCACAAGAGCATTGTGTGATCTCGGTGCAACCATAAATTTGATGCCCCTTGTGATCTTCAAGAAACTTGGTCTGAAAGCCCCTACCCCTACGAGCATGAGACTATTGATAGTTGACTGTATGGTGAAGAAGCCTGTGGGGATACTGTATGATATTCTCGTCAAAGTGGACAAACTCATATTCCTCGCAGACTTTGTGATACTAGACTACGAGGTTGACTTTGAAGTCTCAATAATCTTGGGAAAGCATTTCTTAGCCACTGGGCGAGCCCTGGTAGACATGGAATCAGGCCTACTTAAGTTTAGATTGAACAATAAAGAAATCGTCTTCAACATTTGTCAATTAATGAAGCGGCCATATGAGCTGAAGATGGAGGTTTGGGCCATTGATGATGTTTGATTAATCAAATGGTCCAAGTCATGCCGCAACAATAAATCAGGCGCTACATGGGAGGCAACCCAAGATACTGTGTAATAGTAGTAGTTCTAATTTTTGTTTTTAGATTTTAGACTTGTAGCTAGTTTGATTTTTTTTGCTTTATGGTTGTAATGTGTGGACATTGGACTAGTGACATATAGGGTAACAATGTGTTTTTGCAGATTCTGCAGGTGCAAGACCAACTCAGCCAGCTTTGGCTAAAAAGGCAAGGAAGAATGAATCTACGACTGATTATACAGGTCATGCATCATTGTATGACCCATATACCAGCTCGTAAAATATTCCAGTAAGCAAACCTATATGTACTCCAGTTCACGAGCCAACTTTACGGTCCATAGAATAAACTACGGGTTGTGAATGGGGCTCGTGGACTCTAGGTAAGTTTTCCAGTTTTTGACTAAGTGTTGAGGGTATCCTATGAAACCTTTCTACGGGTCATGTTATATTATACGACTCGTACAAGGGTTCATAGAACCCAGGCCTCAAATTAGGGTTTTCAGCTCCCACGAGATCACAATCTATGTGCCATAGAAAATTCCATGGCTCATAATCAGGGTCTCGTAGAATCGGGCCCAGTTCTTATGAACTGACCCGATATGGGGTAAAAATAAAATTTGACCCCATTTCTTCCAATTTCATTCCAAAAATACCCCTCTCTCGTACCCGCGACTTTGGTCCGACTAAATTTTGGCAACACCCATCACTTTCTAGTGAAGTTTTCTGGCCAACTTTCGGCGAGCCCAAGAAGCAAAGGTCTAACACCTTTTCCAATTCCTCCATCTAATTCAATTAAATTCTCATTTTTAGTGAGTTTTTGAGTCTATAAACCTCAATTTATTGATTTGAAGGTGATATTGGTTGAATTATGATGGGTAGGGCATTAGACTATGTGACGGCCTAGCTAAATATTTTTTAAATGTGGAACAAATTTGGAATGTAATAGTGCCTAAGTTTGTGTTGAATATGTTAGCCGGAAAGTATTGTGGGTAGCCGACTCATGCTTAAATAATTTTCACATGTCCCCGAATTGAATAACAATCAACTTAATATTTTATGTGGGACTTGTTAAAATTGTTGATAACAAAATAGGGTCGAACCATTAGAATCACATGTCTAATAACTTTTGATGGGGTTATTGTTAAAACATTTGCTTGTGAGAGATGGATATTGTGTGTGAAATCATATGGGGTGTGTGCGTCTTGCTTCAATGTTGTTTAAATAAGTGAAAAGTGGTCATGTAGAACTCGTGTAATAGAATTGGAAAAATTGGAATCTGGATGTTCATTTCACAGGGGCTTTTTACGAGTCGTGGATTAGTCCACGAGTCATAGTTTTCCCTTGTAGGGAATTCCAAAAACCAAATTTTTGGTATGTCATCATATGAGACCTTCTATAAGTCATAGTTTGTTCCATGACTCGAAGATAGGTCTCGTAGAGTTCTGCTTGTTTGAAACCTGACCTGGAAGCCTATCTACAACTCAATCTATAACTCGTAGAGTCTTCAACGAGTCGTACCTGGACTCATAGATGAAATTCCAATAACTTAAATTCCAATAACTTAAATTTCTAAACACTGAATCCCTGAGAGCGCTTTACGGCTCATAGATCACTCTACATCTCATAAAAGGGCACTCGTAGACCCTTATTTTGCCCATTCTTGTTCTACTTTTTGTTTTCAATCTTTAATTCATAAGACTAATTGGTATGTCAAATTTGTGCTTTGCAGGTGCTATGACCCCCCATCCAAGAAGAGATCAGATCAAAGTTATGAGGGACCGCCTGCGAGATGAGCCTACAGACTCAGAGGCTGCTCCCGAGACCAATGGCTTAGTTGAGGAGCTTGGCATCCAGCGTGATTCGAACGTCAAGCGATGACATACTTAGGCCACTACCAGGCAGGCCCAGTCTCAAGCCATAGTGTTTGTCCTCTCCAGTCTGATAAGGGAGGTGACAAGACCAGTAGTTCAGTTCAGATGACCTCTTCCGAGAGAGGGTGTGGGTTCGGATCTGAGGAGAGGTCAAACTCCACTTCATCTTCAGCCCTTGAGCACCAGCCTAACCACCAGATGCATGATGCAAAAAGTGGTGTAACGAGGGCATGCAGGTTATATATGCGGAGGATATCTAAAGGAATGAGTGTGGCCGACATACGTTTTCCATCTTTTAGGAGCCACGAATCATCACTACAGGACGCGACAATGTCCAAGGGCTCGAGGACACCATTTCTTGTTATAGGCTCTAGTGGTTGGCAAAGCCGTCAAGGAGGTATTCACTGGCGATGATCAGAGAGTCTTTCGTCTCCTATGCTACCGCCCGTCCATAGCACTCTTCTTAAGGGGAAAAAGACTCTCACCCAGCCCAAACTTACATACATTATTGTGAGAGGGTCTTCAGGTGGATATTTTTTAGGAGACCATCCACCTGATGTTATTTTGGTCCAAATTCTTAGCCTCCAGGTCTACAACAAAGTTCAATCGTAGGGTGAGGCAGACTACAGACTTGGGTGTTATGAGGGACCCAAATCATTGAGCCATAATCATGAGATGGGTCATTGACTAGATTGCAGTTGAGGGGCCTGAACCCGCATAGATATCCATATCATTTGATCCGATAGTTAATGCTTCCCTTAGTTTTCTGCCACATTTTGGTGGGCTTTAGTTCGATCACCAATCTGGCCAATGCTTGTAGGTAAAATATTAACGTCGGACCGTGTGATTTTGGGAGCTAGCATCTTGGCTGGTTACGCTATTGATTGGGGTGCATTGATTTTAGAGCATATTCATTAGGCAGTCCTGAAGAGGTCCACGACCATCCCTTTCTCCTGCCTTATATATCGATTATGTCTAGCAGCGGGGTAGTGATCCTTCACCACGTGGACATGAAGGTGGAGGTTTCAAAAGACATAAGATGCTAGCCTGATCAAGGCTGATGATAACTCAGTTGCACTCCAGTAGGCACAGAGACCACCAATACCCATGTCAGAGATGTTCACCCCAGTGCCACCGGTCTGAGCCATCCAACACCACTGCTACAGCTGAGAGACCCCCACAGGCAAAGCCAGATGTGGAGAGGGGGACCACTACTGATATTTCTTCCCCAACAACCATACCTAATACTCCAGTACCCACAGGCATGGTATTCGTGTCTGCGACATCATTCTAGGCCCTAGGGCAACGATAGGCCCGCACTAAGTTACAGATGACTCAATTATTGCAATAGTTGAGGCCCTAGGTCTGCCAGGTTGTTTCTTAGGAGGATAGATGCATAAAAGCATTCACGGTTGTATCAATTCAAGATCGACTCATCCCTGTGGAATCCTGTATAGATGTTTTTGAGAGGCGGGTCCAACAGAGCCTCAGCACAATGAGGCCTATTGATTTGACGGTCATCCAGCCAGAGCTTCAGAAACTTTAGGCCCAGATGAGTGCAGCACTAGCTGACCTAGTTGATGTCCCACCGGCTTTGCCAGTTGAGATGGTGGTAGACTTGTTCTCTCCAGAGGAGCCACCACTACCTTTCCTCGAGAAGAGGCCCCACATGGATGATGCTGATGTTGTGCATTTTGAGACGGGGCTGACAGAGCAACAGGAGATAGAGCTTGCCCATGTGAGATCGAGGTAGGATGAGGAGTTTTGGCTAGCTCATGACCTTCAGAGATCGAGGGGTGTTGGACCCGCAGGACACGCTCTTATAATTGGAAGTCCACCAGGCCTGTGGAGGGTGGACAGTCTTAGACTAAGTGAGGCACTTAGACGCCCGGGTATCTTCTTTTGATACCTGTTCTTTATTTATGATATTTTGTGTGCATTGGGGATAATGTATAACTTTTTTCTATGGGGTATCGGTAGTTATAGGCCTCAGTGAAATCTGAGTAGCCTTAGCCTATAACTATCCCAATATTTTATCCAAAGGATTTTTTTGCCTGTGTTCTTTTTCCCTGCGGATATTTATTTTTCTGTTGAATCGACATGTTTAGGATGTTTAGGTAGTATTAGTAGCATACAGTACTCATATCTATGGCATAATGATGTTTTTTGCTGAAAAATGATACCCACAAGATATTTTTAATTAGTTAGTCTTGATAGCAACCATGCATGAGTAATTGTTTTACAGTGCTTGTTCTAATAAATTAGGTTGGATTATGATAAAAAGTATGATCTGATAGTCTGTGTTAACATGTATGTAGTGTTAAGTGTGAGTGATCTTAATTACATGATTAAGTACTATGTTTCAATTCAGAACTTGTCCTGTTACTCTGAATTATATTGTAAATTAGTTGGTTAGGAAAGGATCTTAGGTTGTTATTCTTAATAGTCCACTTAGCTTGAAATAACCAACCAAATGTGTTATATATCCCTTGATCCCTACGTTTGAGCCTAAAATTGACCTCTTTCTTTGTAAGCACCTAAGCAACCTTGCCTTCATTAGTGATAAGTCTAAGAATTGGCCCTGGTCCTTCTTTGAACTTAGTGCACCTCGACTGAGGCCAAGAGCCAAAGTTGAGTGTGGCTACCAAAAAGTGGCCCAGGTTTTGAGGATGGATATTTTGCACCTCAATTCCGGCCAAAAGCCTAAGTTAAGGGTGACTAGTGTATAGAAAAGTCACAAAATGAGGAGGAGAAACTAGTGATAGAAAAAGGAGAGAAAACAAAATGGGGTGTAAGAAAAAAAAAGAGAGAAAGATTGAAGAAGTGCCTAAGCAGTGTGCAAAGTAAAGGCACTATGCAAAAATGAAGTCCAAGGCACCCTAAAAAGCTTAGAAAAGGGATAAAAAAGGGGAATGAGAAAAGGATAGGTTGTTAAGGAAAAAGTGTAGAAAAATATAGTGTCAAGGAGGGTCATTAGCCACTATATTCCTAACGTATCATACCAAAGCCGCCTGAGCCTATGTTATAAGCCTAAAAAGTCCTAAAGTGATCCTATCACGACCCGGGAGTGAGGCCTAGATATGACATGGCGAAAGAGAACCCGAAAGTCCTCGATCAAGCCATCATAGCATCATCACACACATCATCGGTTCGGAAATGCAAAAGTAAACACGTAACACATAAGCTTTAGGGGAAATGGGGCTTTGGACTCAAACTATGGGGATGTTGCTGGGATGGGATGAACATGAATCACATAGCACATAATAGTTAACTCTAAGGGGCGGGTAAGTAGGAATCAAGTTATGGGGGCATTCCGGATTAGGGGACTTTTCACATCAGCACATAATCAACACAATCCCAACAACAAGTCATAAGCATAACCGCATAATATTTCTATAACCAAGGCTCATAAATCCAAAATATCTCAATAGTCCTAACATCCAACAAATACAATCCAACGTACAAGAGTTTAGTTTGTCCAACAAACCTCTACATAAGATAAAGTGGGGCCTCGACATAGTTTGAGGCTCACCCTCAATACATAAGTAAAGAAAACTAAAAATAATACTAGCTAGATAGGAAGTGGCTATTGCCCTTGAACAAAAGGGCTCACCACAAGCAATAAGCTTCAAGATGATCA